>JAQZBX010003452.1:0-57809 GCA_029593785.1 Cabassous unicinctus
GGGACACAGATGCCTTTGTAATGTTTACCCCTTGAGGTGGGAAGCCAGCCCAGTGTGGGCCCAGGGTAGCCGTTCAATAAATATTGAAGGAGGAAAAGGAGGAAGGAAGGGAAGGAGAGAGTGAGGGAAGGAGCAAACACTTAACCTGGGATCTTTTTAAATTTTGACCACACCTTTGAGCATGCTCACAGGCGAGATGGGGGAGTTGAGAACCACTGCCTTAAACTCCATTTTTCGAAAACCCACTCTATGCATCCTCTTGTAATACAATCATTTGCGTGCTAAGTTGCTCCACTTTTTAAAAACGTACGTTTTCTTGATTGCATGATAGAGTTGCTTGCAAGACTCACCAGACAATATGATATCAAATATTCATATCAAATCTAAGATGCATCCTGATTAAAGACACGTTAAAATGCTGGAAAATGTTGATCTTCAAATCGAGGGACTATTTTAATTATATCTTTACAGGTGATCAGTGGAGAAACCATGACATTTTAATTTGGATTTCAGCCAAAGCACTTGCCTTGTAATTCAATCCACTGGAAACTGATGTTGCTTGCAGGTGAACAGTCATTACAAGAAAAAGTGCTTAAGTGGGAGAGAGCTTTAGATGTTCAATATGAAAACTCACAAGATGGTAACAGCACACGTTTAAGAGTCCCAAGATGCTGTATGTCTCAGGCTGCCAGAGGTGCTATCACAAGTACCATACCATGGGTTGGCTTATACTACAAGCATTTATTGTCTCATGGTTTTAGAGGCTCAAAGGCTTTCCTGGGTCAGTAGCTTTCTGATGCTGGCTTGCCTCAATCTTTGGGGTTCCTTGGCTGCTTCTCTGCCACCCATCAAATAGCAATGTCCTTGCCTTTCTGGCTTCTGTGACTTTAGGGTCCTCTTTGAAAAGCCTACAGTAATCCAGATTAAGACCAGGGAAATAAGGAAAAGATGAGGCACAACATGGCCAACAGACTACATGTCAGACAGACAACACGACCAACAGACAACATGGCTGCAAGACCCTGCTGAGACCTTGAACTTGACCTTGAGGTCCCAGTTGACTCTTTCCAGGACCTCTCCTTGGCTCCATATATTCCAAACAGTCCTCACCATTGGCCCCCACCAGCTGGGACCCCTCCCCCTAGCATTAGCAAGGGGAGGAATAATTAACAGCTTAAAAGTTAACCACATAAGCTGAATCTCACTCTCTCTGCCCAGAGGAGCCCGCATCAAATATCGGTGTGTATTTCCATCCTTCTCTCCCATTTCTCAGCAAGCTCTGTTCTTTTCCCCCATTTCCCAATAAATTCTTTTTACTGGCCTAACTAAACTGGCGTGTTCTTAAATTCTTTTATGCAACATAACCAAGAACCTAGAGGAACCTAACACTTTCCCAGCTTCAGATCCAACCCAGATTCAGCTGGACTACACCTGAACTGAAAATAATATCTTCGAGAGGTCCTAGTTACAGTGGGTTCACCCCCACGGGAATACTGATCAAGACTAACAACATGTGTTTTTGGGGGTACAGAATGCAATCTACCACACTGTAAAATAGCCTAACAGCATTATAAAGAACCCCACTATTATCAGGTAATGTTTTCTTGTAGAAGGTAGTTTTAGATTCTAAACTATACAAGGGAAACTGTATAAGGAAGGGCTTCTCATTACAGAGAAATTCCAGAGTATTCTGCATATAAAATATCTGATTTGCATTTAAAACTGTTATGATAATCTCCAGAATTGTGAATGATAAATAAGTCAAATTCTAGGACTCTCCCTTCCTGCCAGATGCCACACTAATAACGAAGTGATTGATTTGCTCCTGGAATAACAGGCCTTATCAGCCTGGAAAGAAATGAACAGACCACAGACTGTCTCCCTGCATAATAATGTTATAAAGAATATCCAGTGACTCTTGCTCAGGGTCAAAACTTATGACAACCTCTAAGAGAATGTACACACTTTTTGCGTGCTAACAACTTGCTTTTATTGAATTTTGCTTTTAATGTGCCCTTGGTATTGGCTTAGACATCTTTCGTTGTAATGGAATTCGGCCTGTACTTCCTTTGGACTCCTTAATTATTCATGCAAAATGGAGAAAGCTATTAATTATTTAATTAACCCCCCTCTGCGGTAAAAAGCTCTTTGGATCCTTATTGTGCATTTTAGCTACCTAGTTAGACATTATTAGGCAAATAAGCGATAACTGTTTTTTTGGGGAGCCATTCATACACAGCCTTACTCTCAAGAAAGGATTCCTAAATGTAATATTATTATTTGCAGCAAAACTGCCCAAAGTCAGAGTCGAGGAGCACACTGATTGTGGAAAGTGACTGAAGATATGCTTTACAGTCTAGGCTGAGAGGTAGCTGCCGCTCAGTCCCAGCTTCTGGCGAAACTTCCACATTTTTTCCACCTATCCAATTGAATCAATAATGTTATACTAATCCAGGTGATGGCTATAAATCATTTGTCCAAACAATTCTATTTCTGAGCCCATGCTGTAGGAACCCTCTCCGTATTCACACATGCACAACCTGGAAGTATGGAGACCTAAATGGGGGTCCAGGCCTCTGGATCCCCAGGAAGCCTTTTATTAGGCACTACAGAAAAACCCAGCTGCACCGGGCACCTACAGCCTAGAGTGGCAGCAGGTTCGATTGCACCTTCTTGCATTGGTTTTCCCTCCTTCCCTGCTTTATCCTCCCCATTTTACAATCCTGAACCCTGAAATAAACGACCTGCACACAAGCTTTGTTCCCTGCTCCTAATTAGTTTACATCTCTCTGACCAGAACAAAATATTTCCTTTTCCCTTCAAAGTCCAAATGGATGTAATCTTGATAGAAAATCACTAACCAAGATGTGTTCTGGCAAAGTGCTAACAGCAGTCTCAAGAGTCAGGAAAGAGGGGCCTGAGGCAGACCTGGCTTTGTATTTGTCTCCTAAATATGCCTGAGGCATTTGCCAATCGCGGGCACTCTGGCTTGGCAGGTCCATGAAGAAACAGGGTCTGGCCCAGCAGCTGGGCATTTCCCCTACAGGAAACAACTTTAGGGGGAGAAGAGCATAGGCTGACCCTGTTACTGTTAGCTATCTTAGTTATCAGGCTCACAGCAAAGTAATAATGATGCTGTCATAACCCTTAAAGCAATCACTTGTTCTTCCAATGTGTGGTCCTGCCCGGCTGGGAAGCCGATCGCCAGATGGCAGTGAAGACGCCTTGGGGCCTCCCGTCCCTCTCAGCCTTCCACCCCACCCTGGTCTGTTTTTGCCCGGCTTCCATCAGCACTTCCTGCCGCGGCGGGTTCACCTCTCTGCGCTGATTCCCCCCGGGGGCCAGTAGGTGGTGCTGAGGCAGCACAGACCCCGGGCTCAGGACCCGCCTAGCCCTTCTTCTGCCGCATAAATTAATTGGGATCCTAAGCGGGCTTTTGAAATCCTTTGCATTTGGCATTTAACCATCTGCAGGTAATTTGTCTTGAACTCATTTCCGGCTTTATTCACCCCCAAGGTTCAAAATAGTTTCAAGGTCCTTTGGTAACCCTATTTGATAACTGAAGAAGCCTTGTCTTATTTATCTTCGTAAGGTCAAAAACCTAGCCTGACGTGCAAAGCATCCACGCAGATGAATTACTCATGGATGGATGAGCTAAGGTTTAGAGAGACCAAGTGGCCCAGAGAGGCAGAGGCAGTGTAGTGTGTTCATGGCCGTACCAACAGCCTACTAATCTCTTAATTGTATTATTGTTTTGGAAACGTTTTATTTGCACATCCAGTTTTTATAGTTTTGCAGCGTTCTTCAGCAGCATATTAGTTTCATATCTAAATCAATGAGAAATGTTGATTCCATGTACAGAGAAATTCTCCCTACAGGCATATCTGTTTATTAATACATGTATGCCCTATTTAATTAAAAAAGAAATCTTCGTGTCAAGGTTCAAAAACTTCAATTTCCTTCTGTTTCAAGTTATTTGGTATATTATCATCCTACCCAGCAGGGGAATTGCAAGATAGTACAACTTCATTTATCCAACGTTAGCAGGGGTACAAGTTAATTTAATATATGGAATCGCCACGTTCTGCTTTCATATCTCTCAAAATATTTTTTGGAAAGTGCCAACTTTTGGGGATGGATAGCTTTCTCAAATATAATATATGCTTTCTTGCCAGAAAAAAATATGGCATGTAATTTAAGTGATTCTTTATTGCTAAGGGTCCTCCTTGAACTTTAATTTTGCCCCGTGCTCTGATATCAGAGCTGATGTCAGGCTATGGGGGTCATGCTTGACAATGCTGTTTACTGTGACAATACATGACTCTGTTTTTTTCTGTTTTTCATTTTTATCTCTGCTTGTTTGGCTTTCTTTGTCTTCTCTTTCCTTTCATGCTATCTGCTCTTCCTGGGTCTCTGTCTCTTTCTTTGCCTATATGTGTCTCTAAAGGCCTTCTCCACCCGAAGTCAAACCCACACAACTAGCTGCTTCTAATTTACTGTGGGTTGGGAAATAACTGTCTGTAAAATAAGAATTTTAAAAAAGCAAAACCCGAGAGCCTTGCATTAGAACACAGTTCAAGAAATACTGATCGGTTTGTTAACAAGCATGACCTTTGGGGCTTGGGCTTGGGGACCTCTTTTCTGGGAGCTGAGAGGGCTTTTTGTCTGACTGCGTTCTGTGTCGTAAGGTTGCTTGATGAACAGCGTCCACTTCTCTGAGGTTTTCACTTTTATTATTTATTATGTTTAATGTGCTTTACTTATTTGTTCAAATTCTGTGAGTTCTTATTTTTAAAGAGTTCCTAAATATTTTTAAAGTTCAGCCTAATAGTGGTAGAGACAGTTTAAACACTAGAAACGACTGTGTGACTTTTAAGACCCAAAAGAAATAAAACCTCGCTATTTTAAAAGAAAAGTAACCAAGCAATATTTACTTGCCCCAGTCCTGGAGCAAAGCCAGTCTTTGGGGGTAGCTATCTCTGGGAACTGTAATTGTAGGGAAGGGGCTGGAAGTCAAGGGAGCTGGCTGAGGACAGAATGTTCTAAAAGTATCCATACTTTCAGGAATGATGAGCAAATGGATGGCCGACCTCCAAACACCTTCTTTCTGAAGCAGGATTCGTATTTGCCTGAAGACCTATTTGGCTGTTCTATAATTACTGGTCTTTTTTATCTTAATTTTGGAACCACTTCTAGTCTTTCTTTTTACAGGACACGTCACGTCCTGGCTTAATCGCAAAAATTTCCATTTAAAAAAGCCCTATTATTATTCCACCAGACACACCAAATTGAATATTGTCTATACTGCCCTTAATTTTCAATACTCTGGGGAATATAAAAATCTTTGAAATAACAATGACTTTAATACGGAACATTTAGCTTCTCTGGTCCTTCACTGTCTTGGTTCCCCTCCAGGCTTGGGCTCTTTGTTTTTCATTTGGTATCTTACTCTTCTTCCTCCCTTCCCCTCCAAATGAGGTGTCTCCACAAAGCCTTTGGCCCTGTCTTCTCCTCCCTCGGTCCTCTACATTCATGACCCCACTTACAGCTTCCTGGGCCAAGCTCCCAAATGGACTTCCAGCCCCCGTCCTCCGTCCTCCTCTATCCACGCCTGACATCAATCCAGTGTCCCGAGCCAACCACTCCCTCTCCACACCTCTTCAAGGCCAACCCAGTTCCCCCAGGCACTCAGCCTCAAAGTCTGGGATGCGTTTTGACTCTGTCAGCTATTACAATGGCCTCAGCGAGTCAGTCAAAGCGTTCACATCAGTTTCCTCTTAAAAATGTCTCCAAATCCAGCCCTTTCTCTCCATTCTCTGCTATACCCTCCTCCCCACATAAGCCTCTGGATAATAATAGCACTTGACGTTTAAATGATTTCTCTGACTTCAGTGTTTCCCCTCCTTTTAATCCCACCTGCACATCACCACCAGACTAATTTTCAAAATATACTCACTTTAATTATGACTTTCCTACTTAGAACTCTCCATTGGTTCCTTTCTTCCTTACAGCATTGAGTATAAATTCCTCTGCCTGCCTTACCAGGCTGCTTCAACAAGCAGGGGCAACAGACACCGTTTCATATCCACTCTGCCATTTACTACCCGTAAAACAGGGAAAATAATACCTGCCTCGGAGGATTTTGTAAAAATTAAATAAGGTTTGCAACATCAAGAACTGAATCATTTTTCTTCATTTATTCACCTTTTTTATTTATTTGTTTGCTTGTTTTAAACAAATACTTCCCCTTTTCTCCTTCCTCTATTCCCCCTGGTAACCTCTAATCTGCTTTCTATCTCTGCAAATTCGCTATTTCTAGTCTTCTCTCATAAGTGATACATACAACTTTTGTCCTTTATGTGCCTTGTTTATTTCACTGAGCATAATGTTTCCAAGAGTCTTCCATGTTGCAGCATCTCTCATAACTTTATTTTTCCTTCAGGTTGAATAATATTCCATTGTATGTATGTACCACATTTTGTTTATCCATTCATTTATTCATGGGCACTTGGGCTGTTCCTAGTTTTTGGTTGTTGTGAATAATGTTGCTATAAACATTGGTGTATACATAGCTATTTGCAACCCAGTTTTCAGATCATATGGTAATTCTATATTTAATTTTCTGAGGAGCCACCATATTGCTTTCCACAGTGGCTGCACCATTTTACATTCCCACCAACAATGCATTAGAGTTCTAATTTCTCTGCATCCTTTCCAACCCTTGCTATTTTCTGTTGTTGTTGTTGTTTTTTAATAATAGTTATCCTTGTGGGCATGAAGAGGTATCTCACGTGGGCTTGATTTGCATTTCCCTAATGACTATTGATATTGAGCATCTGTATTAGTCAGCCAAAGAGGTACTGATGCAAAATACCAGAAATCTGTTGGGTTTTATAAAGGGTATTTATTTGAGGTAAAAGTGTACAGTTACAAGGCCCTGAAGAGTCCAACTCAGGGTTGGTTTCTTATCAAAGTTATTTGCCATGTGTTGAAGCAAGATGGTTGCCAATCTCTGTGAGGGTTCAGCCTTCCTCTCTCTCAGCTACAGGCTGGCATAGGGCTTGTCTCTCTTCCCCGGGGCCACAGAATCAAAGTTCTCTCCTCTGGCATCTATGGAACTCTCTCTTCCCGTGTATCTTCTTCTGTGTGTTTTCTTGAGTGAGTGTCCATTTATATAGCCCACCAGCAGGGACTCAACTCTGAGTCATGCCCTACTGATCAAAGCCCTAATCTTAACAGGTAATTTAATCAAAGACATCTCAGATGAATCTAATACAATCAAAGTGGATCACACCCAGAGGAACAGACCAGTTTACAAACATAATCTTTTGTTTTTGGAATTCATAAATAATATCAAACTGCTATAGCATCTTTTCATGTGTTTATAGGTCATTTGTATATCTTCTTTGGAGAAATGTCTATTCAAGTCCTTTGCCTATGTTTTAATTGGGTTATTTGTTGTTTTTTTTATTGCATTGTAAGTGTTCTTTATATATTCTAGATATTAAGCCTTTATCCAAAATATAGTTTGAAACTATCTTCCTCCATTTGGTAGGTTACCTTTTCACTTTTAAAATAACTTCCTTCAATGCACAAAAATTTCTAATTTTGATGGAAATCAAATTTATCTATTGTTTCTTTTGTTGCTCATGCTTTGGGTGTCATATCTAAGAAACCTTGTCCAAAATCCATGTCATGAAGACTTGCCCCTATGTTATCTTCTAAGAGTTTTACAGTTTTAGCTCTTATGTTCAGGTCATGGAACCTTTTTGAGTTAATTTTTTTATGTGGTGTAAGATTGAGGTCTAACTTCGTTCTTCTGCATGTGGATATATAGTTTTCCCAACACCATTTGTTGAAGAGTCTATTCTTTCCCCACTGCATGTACTTAGCACTTTAAAAAAGAAAGATTTCTTTATTCCCACCCTCCCCCAGCCCCGCCGCTTGCTGTCTGTGTCCATTCACTGGGTGATCCTCTGTGTCTGTTTCCTGCCTTCTCTTCTCATCCTTCTCCTCCAGTCTTCACCAGGATTTGATCCTAAGGACCTCCGATGAGGGAGAGAGACACTCTGCCACCTGTGCCACCTCATTTCCTGGTTTCCGACATGTCTCATCTTGGCTCTCCCCTGTGTCTCTCCCTTGTTGTGTCATCATCTTGATGCAAGGCTCGACAGGGCCAGTGGCTCACCTGCACGCCTTCTATTTTTATTTCACCAGGAGGTCCTGGGGATTGAACCCGGGTCCCTCCATATGGCAGACGGACGCCCAACCACTTGAGCCACATCCACCCCTACTTAGCACTCTTGTCAAAAATCAATTGGCCATAGATATATGGGTGTGTTTCTGGGCTTCCAGTACTGTTCCACTATCTGTCTATCTCTGTGCCAATACCACAGTGTTTTGATTACTGTCAAATTGTAGTGCAATTTTCTTTTCTTTTCTTTTCTTTTTTTTTTAATGAGGTACCAGGGATTGAAACCAGGACCGCACATGTGTAAAGCAGGCACTCAACCACTGAGCTGCTACACCAGCTCGGCTGTAGTACAATTTTAAACCAGGAAGTATGAGTCCTCCGACCCTGTTCTTTTTAAAGATTATTTTGGCTATTTGGGGCCTCTTGCAGTTCCATATGAATTTCAGGGCTGTTTTTTTCCATTTCTGCAAAAAAGACTGCTGGAATTTTGGTAGTGATTGCACTGAATTTTTTATATTACTTTTAGGTAGAATCACTGAGCAACAGAGACATTTAAATGCTCAGTCAAAGCCTGTTGTGCTAAGGCCAGGGCCAGTTGTAAGCTGGACCTAGCACTTACTAGCTTACAAGAGCCATTTGAAGAGACCCATGCCCAGTGACATCATACTGGTAGCTTGAAATCAGCCATGGTAGAATATTTACACCATTGAAATCAACAAAAACTACAATTCAGTTTGGATTTTTTTTTTTTTAATCTTTTTTCAGAGAGCTGATTGTTAACTATTTGTCAGCATATCACTGGTCAGCCCAGGATTCTGAAACATGGGATGGGGGTGTCTGAGTGGGTATCTCAGCAGGTGGTAGGTGCTGGCTCTGTAGACCTGCCCAAACCTTCTGAACCTGCAGACATGACCCACAATTTCCTGGTAGGAGTTGGTGCTTCCCTGTGCTGGAAGACACTGTAGAGGCCTCTCCTCTGGTCTCAGTTTACCAGAGCTGCACTGACAAATACCTCACAATGGGTGGACTTAAACAACAGGGTTTAGTGTCTCATTCTTTGGAAAGCTAGAAGTTCAAAATCAAGGTGTCAGCAAGACCATGCTTTCTCCCCAAAGTCTGCAGTGGTCTGGTGCCAGCTTGCCACAATCCGTGGGGTTCCTTGTATCACATCTCTGCCTGCTGTCACATGGCAATCTCTCTCCTTTTGTTTGCTCTTCTTGTTCCTGCTGACTTCAAGCTTCTTCCTGTGCCCTTTTCTGAATGACTGTGTTGGAATTTCTTTTCCTTATAAAGGATTCCAGTAATATGGATTAAGGTCCACCCTCATTCAGTTTGACCACATCTAAATAGATCTTAGAAGATCCTACATACAAATGAGTCCACACACTAACCCATAATACATCTTCGAAGGGTCCTATTTACATATGGGTTCATATCCGCAGGGCCAGTAGTTAAAACTTGAATGTGTCTTTTATTGGGGTACAGAACTCAATCTATCAAACCTCTGCAAGCCAACAGGTGTTGCCTCCATCTCCCTTCCTGGCTGCCAGGCTGGTCATGAGGCTTAAATCAGACTGTAACCTGGTGGGAAGGGACTGGGCCTGATAAGGGAAGAAAGAGATTATACATGGAAGCTTCTGCAAGAATTACTTAGCATGTACTGGTAGGAGCCAGGGGAGGACTCCTCCTGTTGGATTTTGAGGTTGCTTAATCAAGGAGGACAGAACATAAGACTGGATAAGAAAGAATGTATGGATTTAAGAGCCCTATCTTGGGGCACATGATTTAACACTTTCACAATGACCCCAGGTAAGGTTACCAGATAAAGTAAAAATACGTGTCATGCAATATTTGAGACATAAAATATTATCTGTTGTTTATCTGAAATTCAAATTTAAATGGGCATCCTGTTGTTTTTTATTTGTTAAACCTGGCAACACTGTCCCCATGGGACAGGCAAGCATGCTGTTGGTGGCTCTTAGAAGACTGGAGAGGGGGATGATCAGCTCCAAGTGTAGAGGGATTGGCTGGGATATCCTGGCAGAAGGTAGAAAAAGAAATAAAGAGGCCAAGGGAATTGGGTGTGATGGATTGTATATACAATGAGACAAGAGGATCCCCTAGAGGGTTATGTTCCCCAAGAGGGCCCTGGCGATACCCCAACATCCAAGGATCAGGAATGCTTGGGTGAGAGGGACAGCAGTAGCACTGCGAAGTTCTGTGGTGGCCTCCTCTGCAGACCAAGGATGGAGCAGAACTGGGCTTGTTGAGGGCCTGATGGGGTCTGTAAGTGATAGAGGACAGGTGTGGCCTTACAGCCAGGAGGCCATAATTTCCACAACAGCCAATGAGAAACAGGCAAGGGGCCTTGCAAAAGCATGTGCACAAGTAGGCGAGGGAAGTCAAGAATTTCCAGTTTTTGATATGCTCACAAATGTGGTCACAGACACAAAGACACATGCACAAAGATAATCAACTATAGCATTGTTCTATTCGGCCCTAGAATGGACTCATTAAATAAAGTGAGTTTGAAATTTATGTGTTGATTGGGAAAATCTTCACAATATTTAAATGAAAATAATAAGTAGTGGAAGAAGGGTAAATGTGTGTATTCGCTTTGAGATAATCCATCACACTGATTTACGCATGTATTTCTGTATGTATATTCAGGACCTCTGTATGTATACATAAATTATTCTGTATTATAACTTTAAAAATAGTTAATTGATAAAGTGAGTATGAATTACATGCTCTTCTTTTTATAAAAACATACATGTATGTGAGTGTATACATGCATCTTATAATTAAATATGCACATGAGAAGGGTGTTCTGGTGTCTCCATATATATGCTTGTGTAAAAGTGCAGATGTGTGTCCACTTGTGCATGTGTGTATACAAGTGCACAGATATACATATGCCTGTGTAGGACACACACACATATACATGCAAGTGGATGGCTGGGAGTTGGGTTCTGGGAAAGAAAAGATATTTATTTTTCAATGCATACCATACCTTATTTGAAATTTTGCTTAAGCATTTTTACTCCTCTTTTCCATTAAAATTAAATTTTAAAAACCTGAAAGGATGAGAGAACTGTGGTCGAGATGTGGCCTGGGGCAATAAAGGAGGGGCACTAACTCTGACTCCCAAACTTGAAAAACAAAGAATTGAGAGTATAAACAGCCTCTAATTGAGAGAACCCAAGGGGGTTACCGCCTCCAGAAGATAGAAGGGTTTCAATGTAGGCAAAGTGGTAGAAGGAATGTTTAGAGAAGGGTTGGAGGAATTTGCTGATCTCTGAGTGGGAGTTCCAGAAAGCACAAGGAAAGTATTGGGAGGGTGTGGGGGTAAGTGGTGGAATGGCATATTCACTCGGTGGAAAGGACATACACAACAGCATAAGAATGAGATTGCTGGGGAAAGTAGATGTCCCACAAGGATTATGCTTTGGTGGTAACCAAAATAATCTGAGTAGAGGATGTTTAATTCTGATACTTGGAGAAGGCCTAGAAGTGAGGCCCAAAGTTTGGAGAGAGGGTCCTCTGAGCATGTTGCTGTCATCAGGAGCAAGTATGTGTCTGTTTTTTATAGCAATGAGCAAACCAATCATGAACCTAGTTCCTCTCTCTGGGGTATTTAGGACATGGTATGGGTGTGGGTGAAAAGGCAGTGACCTAGGCACATCCATTTAGTTTCTGTTGAGTCAACACTCCTTCTAGTGATGGGATCAACCTTCTCTATGACCTCATGCTTGTTTTGATAGGGTAGGAGTGGGATGGGAAAAGGTAAATGTGCTCTAGCGGGCACAGCATGTTGGTTTAGGACATGAAAACCAGATATCAGTACAGAGGCTTGGTGATGGGCAGGTGACCACCAAAGGTCAGGTAAGTCCTGTAAGGCCCAGATCACACAGGATGTTTTGAGCCATTGTAAGGGCTTTGGCCCTTATTCTGTGAGTGATAGGAACTGATACATTTTTAAAAGGATCATGCTAGTTGCTTTTACAAGAATAGACAAAGAAGGAAGCAAAGAAGCAGAGAAATCATTTAGGAGTTGGTTGCAGGATTGCACAAAAATGATGATGGCTTTAACCAGGGTGGTAGTAGTGTAGGCTGTATAAGTGTTGGGATTCTGACAATCATTTGCAGATACAGACAAAAGGATTTCCCGGCAGATTGCCATTTCAAAATATTTGGCCTGAGCAACTGAAAGGGCAGAGTTGCCATCAACTAAGATGGGAAAAGCTGCTGGAGCAGCGGGTTTGGAGAAAGACCAGGAGTTCAACATAAGACAGGTTAAATTTGAAAAGTCAATCAGACCTTTTGATGTCAAGAAGAGTTTAAGAGAGTTCTGGCTAGCATACACACTTGGAAGTTATTGGCATTTGGAAGGTACTTAAAGTCATGTGAATGAATAAGATCTTCAAAAGAGTTAGTGTAGATGGAGAAAAGGATTGAGTAATGAGTTCTGGATTTGTATCCCTGTTTGTTCTGGACAGAGCGGCCATGGTGTGGGATTTTCATTTTTAAAACTGGGAAATTCCTGGGCAAACTAGGACAAGTTGGTAACCATAGTTTCGGAGCAACTCAATTCAATCAGGTTGAGTAAGAGATGAGAAACAAGCAAATGAGACATTGAAGGAAAAATGAAGGAGGCAGGAGAAACAAGAGAGTGCATTCTGGAATTTGAAAAAAAAATCAAATGAGACTGACAGGTCAAGTAAAGTGAGGATTGAGAGCTAAACATTGGTTTTAGCAATGAGGAGGTCACATTGCTACTAGCCATGGTCTATAGTTTACATTATGGTTTACACTTTGCACCATACAATGTTATAGGTTTTGACAAAAGGTATAATGGCCTGTATCCATCATTGCAATATCATGCAGAACAATTCCAATGTCCCCAAAATGCTCCATGTTATACCTATTGTTCCCTCTCCCTCCCCTCAGAATTTCTGGTGACCACTGTCTTTATATCAATATTACAGGTTCTTCCATTACTAGAATAATAGTAAGTCTACTTTGGTCTATAGTTGCATTCTCTTCCCCCCACTTATCCTCCCTTATGCTTGTTCATTCCTCAATCTTGAGGATTTGGGGATGGTGATGCTCTGCTTCCAATTGAGAAGGGGCTTAGATCCCATGGGGCAGATGAATGGAACCATCTTGCTTGCAGTTGTAGATACTCTGTTTTTTGGGATGGGGATTGTCCACCATCATCATTTTGTTAGTTATCCTGGGCGAGTCCGATGAACTGGAGAGTAGGTGTTTGCTGCAACTCTGCTGAAATTCAGGGCTCAACTGGCATATGAACATACTGAAGATTTAAATCTTTGGGACATATATTTAATGGGTATTGTGCTAATTCTAGATTCAAATAAAAGGGATGGAAGAACCATGTATAGGGAATTTACAAATGATTCTAACTCTGTTACATTGGGGAGATAGTTTAACAATTTGCTTCTCTCTTGATGCTTTCAAGATTCTTTCTTTTGACAATTTGATTATGAAATGACTTGGTGTGTATCTCTTTGTTTTTATCATTCCTGGAGTTTGTTGAACATCTGAATGTATACATTTGTGTCTTTTATGAAATTTGGGACATTTTCAGCCATTATTTCTTCAAATATTCTTTCTGCCCTTTCTTCTCTCCTCCCGTCTGGGATTCCCAATATGTTCACGTTGATAAGCTTGATGGGTCCCACAGGACTCTTAGTCTCTATTCATTTTTTCTTCGTTCTATTTTCTTTCTGCTACTCAGACTGGATAATTTCAATTGGCCTTTCTTCAAGTTACTGATTCTTCCTTCTGCCTGCCCAAATCTGCCCTTGAAACCATCTAGTGTGTTTTACACTTCAGTTATTCTACTTCTCAGCCCCAGAATTTTTTTGGTTCCTTTATGTAATTTCTATCTCTTTATTGATATTCTTTTTTAGTTCATATATCATTCTCTTGATTTCCTTCAGCTCTTTGTCTATGTTTTCCTTTAGCTTTTTTGAGCATATTTAGGACACTTGATTTAAAGTCTTTGGTATTAAGTCTAATGTCTGCACTTCCTCTTTCTGTTCATTTTTTCTGTATTGGAATACATTGTCTCATTTCTCTGCATGCTTAATACTTTTTTTCTTGAAAACTGGATGGAATGTTTTGAGTATTATAATTTGGTAACTCTGGAAATCAGATTATTTCTCCTCCCCTTGCTGTGGGCTCTAGGTGTTTGTTTAGTGATTTTTCTAAAATATTTTTGCAAAGTTAGTATTTTTTGTTATGTGTAATCTCTGAAGTCGGTTATTTAGCTTGTGTTCAGCTAGAATTTTAACAGAGATTTCCTTTAATGCCTAGAGAGAAAGAAAAAGAGAGATTGGAAAGAAAAATTCTCCCGGTCTTTGTAGACTTGCTCATGCTGAGGCATTCCTTCAGTGCTTAGCCAGACTGTTTACAACTCTGCCTAATCATTCACTTCCTGCTTGCTCTCAGCCTTGAGGTGAAGAAAACTTAATACAGAAATATATTAAAAGGATGATACACTACAACCAAGTGGTGTTTATTCCAGAAATGCATAGGTGGTTCAACAAAAGAAAATTAATTAATGACATATACCACATTAAATGAATGAAAACAAAACAAACACCACATGATCATCTCAATTGACACAGAAAAGACAGTTGACAAAATCCAAAACTCTTCTTAATAAAACACTCAGAAAGCTATAAATAGAAGGAAGCATCATCTGCAACATGATTAAGGGTATATATGAAAACTTACAGCTAACATCATACTCAATGGTGAAAGACTGAAAGCTATTCTCATAATATCAAGACAAGACAAGGATGACCACTGTCACCACTGCCATTAACATTGTACTGGGAATTCTATCCAGAGTAATTACCCAAGAAAAATAAATAAAAGACATACAAATTCTAAAGGGAGAAGTAAAACCTTCTTTATTCACCAAATACATGATCTTACATGTAGAAAATTCAAAAAATCTACAAGAAAGCTACAAGAGCTAATAAATGAATTCAACAAAGTGGCAGGGAACAGGATCAACACACAAAAATTAGTGATGTTTCTATATACCAGCAATGAACCATCGGAAAAGGAAATCAAGAAAATTTCATTTACAATGGCAACTAAAATAATCAAATATCTAGGTGTAAATTTAACCAAGGATATAAAGGATTTGTATATAGAAAACTACCAAATATTGCTAAAAGAAATTATAGAAGACCCAAATAAATGGAAAGACATTCCACGTTCATGGATTGGAAGACTAAATATTGTTAAGAGGTCAATTGATTCTACCCAAAGCAATTAACAGATTTTACACACTCTCAATCAAAATTCCAACAGCGTTGTTCACAGAAATGGAAAAGGCTATCATCAAATTCATATGAAAGGGGAAGGGATCCCAAATATCCAAAACCATCCTGAAAAAGTAGAACAAAATTAGAAGACTCACACTTGCAAATTTCAAAACTTACTACAAATCTCCAGTAATCAAAACAGTGTGCTACTGGCACAAGGACAGACATATAGAGAAACGGGATAGAATTGAGAGTTCAAAAATAAACCTACACATCTATGGCCAGTTGATTTTTGACAAGGATGCCAAGACCATTCAATGGGGTAAGAATAGTCTCTTCAACAAATGGTGTTGGGAAAACTGGATATGCATATGCAAAAGAATGAAAGTGGACCCCTGACTCACACCATATGCAAAAATTAAATCAAAATGATCAATGACTTAAATATAAGAGCTAAAACTATATAACTTTTAGAAGAAAACATAGGGAGTAAATTTTCATAACCTTGGATTTTAAAATAGATTATTTGATATAAGTCAAAAGCACAAGCAACAAAAGAAAAAAATAGATAAATTGGACATCAAAATTAAAAACTTTTGTGCATCCAAGATCATTGTCATGAAAGTGAAAAGACAACGTACAGAATATAAGAAAATATTTCCAATATGTCTTAGTTTCCAAGCCACTATGACAAATACCACGCAATGAGTTGGCTTAGACAAGAAGAATTTATTTTCTCACTGTTTCAGGGGCTGGAAGGCTTGCTTCCTCCTAAGGTTGGCAGCATTCTGGCTGGATGGAAATCTTCGGGTTCCTTGGCTTTCCCATCATATGGCAATATCCTTTTCTTTCTCTTCCAGGTCCATTGACTTGCAGCTTCTGGCACCTCCCTGTGACTCTTTCTCTATACATATATCTGAATTTCCTCTGCTTGTAAAGGAATCAGTAATCCAGATTTGGTCATACCTTAACTAAAATAACATCTTCAAGACATCTCATTTACACTGGCTCCACACATTAAGATCAAGATAAAGAACTAGACTAACTTGGTGTACATAATTCAATTTACATTATATATCTGAGAAGGGTCTATTATCCAGAATATGTAATGACTCTTATGACTCAGTAACAAAAAGACAAACAACCCAATTTAAAGAACTTGAATAGACATTTCTCCAAAGAAGATATACAAATGACCAATAAGCCCATGAAAAGATTCTTAACACTATTAGTCCTTAGGGAAATGCAAATCAAAACCACAATGAGAGGAGCAGAACGTGAGCTGGAAGAAGGGACTGGCACTGGATGCATGGGCCAGGGGCAGCTTGGAGGCTCTACCAGGTGGGGAGGGAAGGGCCAGTTTTAATTCTCACCATGTCCATTGCACAGCCCCAATTATTTAAAGTTTAAACCTGCCTAGCAATGGTATTCTCGTTTCTAAAGTGATTAATATGCATATCCAACAAAGGATGGAAATTAAATGGAGACCAGATAACTTTGCCAACTACAGCTGATTATTCATCACTTTCTAAGCAGCTCGATGTTGAAGACAGGACTTCCTGGGATGAAGATGCATATGCAAGTGTAAAGACAGAAGGAGGGAATGGGAATGTGGCAACTCAGCAGAATGTTTTGGAGCAACTGGAAACTGACTATTTTAAGGACATGACATGAATCATAAGGAAGTCTCATAAAATCATTATTAAAAAGAGAGAACCATTAAATTTTGGCATCCCAGATTGTAGCACAAATTTCTCTAGTAGATTACCAGCTATACAAGATATTCCTTAATCTCCTGAATTACGTGCTATAGATACATGACAAAAATGCAAATGCACAGGAAGAAGACGTGGCCTGGCAAACAGAAGAAGTTCTGAGGCAGCAGAAAATAGCAGACTGAAAGAAAGCCGTAGAACAACAAAGGAAGAAAATGGAAAAGGAAGCACAAAGGCTAATGAAGAAAGAACAAAACAAAATTGGTGTGAAACTTTCACAAAATACTTTCTTCGTATGTCCTAGTGCCAGTAGGAGGAATCTGAGCTCCACAACCCAAAAAACATTATATGGACTTAAGAGTATTTTCAGAATGCAAAAGTGCTGCCTGATTTTAATGTGTCCATCAGGTTATTTAGGACATCAGGATTCTCTCAGAATACCTTGAACTCTTAGTAGTTGAGACTTAAAAGTAAAAAAGACGTATGAGACAATATTTTCTTCAACATGCTCCAAATATAAGACAGTAGATTGCAGTAAAGAAACAATTACAAATGGAATTTTCCAGAACCTCTTCATAGCTAGTGTTTCTAGCTAAATAAATGAGTGTAAATAAGTTTATGGTAGAAAAGAACTCTGCTGTCCATTGTGCTTTCCTTTGGTGTGCACATAATAAAGTAAATAATTTTAAATATTTTTTCCATGATTACCTGATCTAAATCATATAAACTATAGGATTTTAACTTCCTTATTTTTGTTGTGAGAACCTGTTGTTTGCACACACTTCCTCTAATTTGAAAAGGTATTATTTATGTTTGATACAACAGTAAGAAATATGATGAATTTGGTTTTTGTTCAAGAAAATGACATTAAATGCAATAATTTTATTATTAAAAAAAAGCATAATGAAATACCACTTCACACTGAGTAGGATGTCTATAATTTAAAAAACAGAAACTAAGAAGTTTTGGTGAGGATATGGAGAAATCATAACTCTTGTACATTGCTGATGGCAAAGTAAAATGGTGCAGACACTGTGGAAAACAGTTTAGCCATTCCTCAAAAAGTTAAACACAGAATTGCTATATGACCCAGCAATTCCTCTCCTAGGTTTATATCCCAAAGAATTGAAAACAGGTGGTCAAACAAAAACTTGTACACGAATGTTTATAGCAGCACTATTCACAGTAGCCAAAAGGTGGGGGGGGGGGGCGGGGGGGAACACACGTCCATGAATGTACAAACAAAATGTGATACATCCATTCAATATCATATTAAATGGCCATAAAAAAATGAAGTACTGATACATGCATGTTACAATGTAGATGAACTGTGAAAACATTATGGTAAGTGAACAAAGTCAGGCACAAAGGGTCACATATTATATGATTCTATTTACAAAATACGCAGAATAAGGAAATCCACAGAGAGAGGCAGAAAACAAATCAGTGGTGTCCAGGGCTTGGGGGAAGGGAGAGATGGAGTATGACTACTTAATGGGCTTGGGTTTTCTTTGGGAATGATGAAAATGTTTTGGAACTAGATAGAGATGGTGTTTGAACAACATTGAGAATGTATTAAATGCCACTGATTTTATAATTTAAAATGATTAATTTTATTTACTTGAATTTCTTCTCAATTAAAAAGAGAAAGAATAGGAGGAGAATGACTAGAGGCAGTGGTTTTAGACCATTTTTTAAAAGGAGTTTTACTGTAGATGGGAGTGAAGAAATGAAACAGTGGATGGTGGGAGAGGTGGAGTCAAGAGAATATCTTGCTTTGTTTTGTTTTAAGATGAGAGAAAAAAAAATGTTTCACGCATATTATTTGCTGATGAAAGTTATCCATAAGAGTTCTGATGATAAAGGAGAGAGAGGTAAAAATCGCTGGAAAGATATATTTCAGTAAGTGAAAGAGGATATCTTTACCTTCTACATAGACTTACCCTTAACAATATCCAAAAGGTCACTCCCTAAAGTGAGACAACCAAGGACAAACAAACTGTATGGTAAATACAAAGCGATAGATACCTAAAAGGATACACATTGAACAGTATGGCAGGGTCATTCTGGTTTTACCCATCCCTCCTGGGGCACTACTAACCCCTAACTTGGGTGGAAAAATACCTGTAAAAGTCTTTTTTCAATCTTCCCTTGCTCTGCAGAGTTTATTCGTCTATTCTCTATCTCAAACTGACTGACATCAATCTCAAGTTAGTCCACAACTGAATGGCTACTACCTCTCAGCAGAATTGATGAACTGTGTCTAGTCTCTGATTTGAGTTATTTAAATTTAAGGATCCAAAGTTCAGAGCCTTTCTGTCCCAGCTACAGATCTTATCACAGAATTTCTATTACTACTCTTTTCAATTCCTATGGTAGTTACACATCATGAAATATATACAGCTCAAGAGATATGATTTTATCTAAATAAAATGCCCTCTGCAGATGCCTTCTGCAACATGCCTGCTGCCAGGGAATTATTTCTTCAGAATATGCAGAATACACCAGGCAGATTAGGGAGTGGGGAATGAGTTAAGACCCCTCTGTGGTTAAGAAGATATCACCCTCTACATTCAGTGCCATCTTGAAGACTTCCCCATCTTCAGTGTGTTTTTTCACTGTCTATTTCCTTTATCTCTCTAATATATATCTCTTAACTATAGCAATTATGTTTAAAAGTTCTCCACTTACAATTTCATGAGGATTTAACTGGGTTAGGGCCTTTAATTGGGAGTGGGGTGGGGTGGGGTGGGGGAGTTTCCCATAGACTCCCTGAAGAGCCTGCCCTGGAGCAGATGGCATGCTTTGCCATTTTCTAGGGGTAGTTCAGGGTGCTCTCTCCCCCTCCAGACCTAAGAGGGTGCTTATTTACTGCCTTCTTAAACCATGAGAGGTATTGGAATTCAATCAGAGCCTAATGATTCCAAACTCCTTTTTATGATAATACCTATCGTGAAACCAAAAGTACCATCAGTTTTCTTATCCACCATATAGGTTAACTACATAAGCAATAGAGTTAGCACGGAAAATAGATTTTTAATTGGAAGAGGGGGAAATAGTCACACAGAAAGCTAAAACTGGAAAACTGGAGTATATTTCATAATAGACTACTCAGAATCCATCTTTTTTATTGTGTGGAAGCTATTTCAGGAAAATACCTTATGCTCCTTGTTTTAACGACGGTATGAGTATATTGATTGAATTCCAGTAGGAATCTGGATATCATTTTTTTCTAATTTATTTTGTCATTAACATTTTACCTGGGATGCAAAAAAAAAATAAAAATCCTGCTCTTTACATGACTAACAAGGAAACTTCATGGGGCTCGACAAGAGTACAGAAATTAGTTCTGATTACACAGTGAAGATCCTATGCAAGATTTAATCATAAAAGTAGTTAGAAAGATAATTAAATCATTATTAGCCCTACACAAAAGACAACTGAAAATAACTCTTAACCATTGATTAGTATTATGATCTGATTGAAATCCAACTGAATAAATGCAAAAATTGAACATTGGTATAGGATTCTAAGAGGGTGTTATTTACAAATGTACAGCTGTGGGTCAACAGCCTAGTGATCTGGGATCATTCATATTTAATATTAAATTTAATATTAAAGGATCTATTAGTCATAGATCAAATAACTCCAATTTCTTCATCTATGTTCTGATATGATACTGGAAAGAATCTAAGTTTATTCCCAGCAACAACCCCAAAGTCCTATTCCATGATGAAGGACATGACACTGAGCTTATCTGAACCCCATTAAGTGGCTGCTGTCACATGGGCATTAAAGGAGCATGCTGATGGATCTTCCGGGTTCACAAAATTGGCTCTGAAACATCTCCTTTTAACTTTTTTTTTTTAAAAGATTTATTTATTTATTTTATTTTTATCCATTTTAACCCCCCTGTTTTTTCTGTTTTGTGTCCATTCGCTGGGCAATTCTCTGTGTCTGTTTCCTGCTCTCTCTTCTCATCCTTCTCCTCCTGTCTTCACCGGGATTCGATCCTGGGAACCTCTGATGTGGGAGAGAGGTGTTCTGCCACCTGCGCCACCTCGGTTCCTGGTTTTTCGGTGCATCTCGTCTTGTCTCTCCCTTGTGTCACTCTTCCTATTACATCATCATCTTGCTGCATGGTTCGGCAGGGCCTGGAACACCTGCGCGTGGGGCCTGACTGTGACCCCGCGTGCAAGACCTGGCGGCCTGTGCGCCTTCTATATTTTTCCTTCTATTTTACTGGGAGGTCCCGGGGATAGAACCCAGGTCCCTCTATATGGGAGACGGACGCCCAACCATTTGAGCTACATCCAGGCCCTCCTTTTAACTTGAACATTCCCCACTTTTGGGGAAGATTCACACTTTTGACCTTAGCTCATTTTCTATTCTCTTGCCTATATAACTAAAACAGCTTGATGGGCAAATTTTCTACCTTTCCAGCTTTTGACCTTTGGTTTCTTTTAGTTGGAATACAACTCTGACTATTGTATCAAAGGCCAAAATAACAGTAGCTTCAACAGGGTAGGAAAGCATTCTGATCTCACATAACAACGTGTGAACAGCCTAGAGCTCATGTGAGACTCTGCGGTGTTGGGGACCCAGCCTCCTTTCTTGTTCCTCTGTTATCCTCAATAACTGGGCTCCCTCTTTTGTTCTACAGTGGTGCCCCTTGCTTCTGCTTCCACATCCAAGCCAGGGGGAAGGGGAGAAGGGAAAGTGGAAGACACCTTTTCTTCCCTTTAACACACAACACGGAAGTTGCATGCATCACTTCTACTCACATTTCATTAGACAGAATTTAGCTGCATGGGCACATACATCTGCAAGGAAGTTGGGCCCAGCTAAAGATGGTGGCTAAGGGAGATAAGAGCCTTAACCATAGAATCTATTTCCTGGTTTCACTAGTAACTATCATTTTGGAGTGGTTTCTCCACGGATGGATGTCTCAATTTTATGTTCCTTGTTGGACCCGGTTCCAGGTATTTCCTACCCATGTGTACTGCCCTCATATACAGCCCATATGAGGTATAGCCAGGCCCAACAGGTATAGCCTAGACCCAGTATTCAGTGGTGGATCTCTGATGTGAGGGCATAGCCTAATCATGCAGAATATCCTAACATATGCTCTGACATTTCTGTCTTGGACATTCAGATTTTGCTTCAGGATTAATGTGTGATAGCTTTGCTAGCAGGATTGCAGCCAAGCAAACATCTTTTGGCAATATGCTTTGCCAGGGAGTTACATCATGAGCTCTTGGTGGCCAAGAGAACAGAGAAAGGAGTCAAGCTCTCACAGAGAGGCCTTGAAGGGATCTTGTTTGGGTCACTGAATGCAAATGCATGAACAGTTGTTCAGGACCTGACTACTTCGTGCCTTTCAGCCACTTGGACTGTGCACAGAGCAAGAGGACAGCTGCCAATTTGATTTTGGGTTGAGTGGGAATGTTTGGTGTTTTTAAAAGGTTAAGAAGCCCTTTCTTAAGAGCTATGAGATCACCTAATTCCAAAAGTGCTTAGGCTTTGCCTAGTAGTAAATCTTGAATAGTTCCAGAAAGTGTAGGAATGACAAGCCATGGACCTTTTAATAAAATTAAAAGTAGCTAACATATACACTTTTATTCCCAAACCATAATCACTAGGTTACAGTTAAACTTAATTAGACTTTCTAGGAACTTTCTAGGGAATCACAATGTGGCCAATCTTTTTCTTCTTGGGGATGTCTTGATGTATATTTTAGAAGGAAGATGACTGGAAATAAATAGGCTCCAAAGTCCATTTCAAGGGACTAACCAAAAGGTTAAGAGTCCTTGTGTAAAAACTAGGATCTCCATATTTTTCCATAAATACAAAGAATTCCTCCAGGTATCTAAGTGCCTTGGGTCCAAGCCCACCCTCAAGTGCATGAAGACTGGGGTGTCTTTTCCTTCAGGAGTTGCTTGTAACCATAAGCAACTGGGTCTCCTGTTCTAAACCAAAATGGTTTCTTAAAGCACCACTGTTACAGTGTCTTAGGTTGCTTAGAGCAGATACCATGACATGGGTTGGCTTAAACTACGGGAATTCACCAGCTTGCAGTTTGAGGCCAAGAAGATGTTCAAATCAAGGCATCATCAAGGCAATGCTTTCTTCTCGAAGACTGGCTGCCAAGTGATCTGAAGATCGCTCCTCTGTCACATGGCAAGGCACATGGCGGTGTCTGCGGGTCTCTCCCTTCTCTTCCAGATTTGATTGCTTTCAGCTTCTTGCTTCTATGGCTTTCTCTCTCCCTCTGTAATCATTCCATTTATAAAAGGCAAAAGGATTAAGTCACATCCTGAATGAGGTGGGTCATATCTTAACTGAAATAGCCTCATCAAAATATCTTACTTACAATGAGTTCACACCCACAGGAATGGATTAGCTTTAAGAACTTGATTTTCTGAGAGTACATACAGTTGCAAGCCACCATAACCACCAAATAAATGATTTTAGTATTTAATAACTCACTTAATGAATTAAAATATAATGATAGTTCAAAAATGTGTGGGAATGATAAGTGTGAATTGGAAAAAAATATAGCTCCAGGTGCTGTTTTGAAGCTAAAATAAAAAATTCACTGAGCATCAATAATGAAAGAAATGATCCAGCTTGAAACAAAGGAGAACACATATAAGAACATTTACATTAAATGTAATTAATCTTACTAAATAATTTCCATTTTAGACAGCTGGAGGGATTCACGTTGAGATAGGAAAAGTTTTTGTGATCCATTTGAAACAAAAGGATAGTAATTTAAAGGTGAAGATTAAAATGTGCTCTAAAGAGACAGATGATAGCTTTAGTTAATAACATCCAACCTGATTTAAAGTAATAAAATCAAAAGGAAGCCTAATGAAAATAAATCATGTATTTGTTTTTGTTGTTAACCTGTATAATGAGCCTGTTTGTTCCTGCTGTATTCTTTTGTTGCAGAAATTGACTTGGGAGATGAGCTAGCTAGGCAGGAGAACAATCAACCTTTTAAAAAATATATATATTTTTGAGGTACAGGGGGCAGGGATTGAACCCAGGACCTTGTATGTGGGAAGCCATATGAGGCTCAACCACTGAGCCACATCTGCTCCCCTAAATTTATTTTAATAAATAAAGGTAATAATCCACACTACAAAAAATTTGGAAAATAAATGAAAAATAATCATTCATAATATCATTACCATAGTACATTTACTTCTTTCTATCTTTTTTATATGCATGTTTTGTTACATTCATTCATTCATGCATTCAGCAATGAACTTGATAGACTAAAAAAAAAATCCCTGGCCTCAAGAAGCTTACATTCCAGTAGGGAGACACAGTGAACAAATGAGTCAATGAAGTAGTATTTATGAAGGTGATATGTGCAATGGAGAAAAATAAAGAAGGTTAAGGGGGATGAGTTAGGTGCAAGGATTTGTGTGATTTTAATAGAATGTTCAGAGTGTGGCTCAGTGAGAAAGTGACTTTTGACCAGAGACAGGAAGCAGGTGGAGGAGTGAGTCCTGAGAAAATCTGGGGAGAAACAGTCCAGGCAGAAGATCCTAAGACTGCAGAGGCCCAGAGAGGAGCTTGCCTGGCATGTCTGAGGACCTCTAACAACACATGGGCCAGTTCAGGTCATTTTGGGTGGCCCAGCCCCATCCTGACGGTGTGACTGTGTGGTCGCCTCCCAATGCCACAGGCTCCCTAAATGACTGGGAAATGCTTCCAACTCATGTCTCTTCATTTATTCTAATCTCTAACTTTCAACAATTTGGCTATCCAGGGCTCTTCATAAATTTGATGATTGGCTTTTTCAATTCTGCAAAGAAGGCTGTTGGAATTTTGATTGGGACTGCATTGAATCTGTGGACATTTTTGGCTAAAATTGACATCTTAACAATATTTAGTCTTCCAATCCATGAACACAGAATGTCCTTCCATTTATTTAGATCTTCCTTGATTTTTTTTGGCAATGTTTTGTAGTTTTCTGTGTACAAGTCCTTTACATCCTTGGTGAAATTGTATAATTGCTTCTTTTAGTTGCTGTTGGAAATGGAAGTTTTTCTTAATTTTCTCTTCAGATTGGATTGTTCATTACTAGTCTATGGAAACACTATTGATTTCTGTGTGTTGATCTTATACCCCACCACTTTGCTGATTTTCTGTTAGCTCTAGCAGCTTCTTGTGGATTTCCAGAATTTTCTACATATAGGATCATGTCATCTGCAAATAGGCAAGTTGTAGTTTTCCTTTCCAATTTGGATGTCTTTTATTTCTTTTTCTTTCTTAATTGCTCTGCCTAGAACTTCCAGTGCAATGTTGAATAACAGTGGTGACAGATGGCATCCTTGTCTTGTTCCTGATCTTAGAGGGAAAACTTTCTCTCACAATGAGTATGATGTAGCTGTGGGTTTTTTGTTTGTTTGTTTGTTTAAACAAAAACTTATTAGAGTATATCATTCATGCATGAACATATACAAACAGTAAGTTTATAGTAAAATTTGTGAATTTACAAAACAAACATGCATATCATCATTCAAGACTCCCATACATCTCCCCACCACCAACACCTTGCATTGTTGTGAAACATTTGTTACAAACTATGAAAGAGCATCATCAAAATATTACTACTAATTATAGCCCATATTTTACATTTGGTGTATCTTCCGCCAACCCATACAATTATTAATACCCTATATTAGTATTATATATTTGTTATCGTTCATAAAAGAATATTCTCATAGCTGTCCTGTTAACCACAGTCCATCATTCACCCCTGGATTCCCTATATAATAGTCCCATGCTTTGTAGAATCCAGTGGATCTTATTTTCATTACAGAGTTGTGCCATCATCACCTGTCTATTTTAGAACCTTTTCATTACTGCAAAAGGAAAAATCCTCTTATATCCCCGCTTTTGTTGTCCTTTAGTATTGAAATAATATCTTCATACCATTGCTGCAAAATATTATAATATTACTGTTAACTATTGTCCATAAGTTACATTAGTTGTAAATTTCCCATGTATTACCATATTCTTAGCACTTTGTAAAAGGAGCATTCTTATACTTATACTATTAACCACAATCTTCATCCACTACTGAAAGCACTGTTATACATTCCCTAAATTATTCTCTAGTTTCCTTTCAATTGGCACAATCAGATTTATAAAACAGCAATGTTAGTTATATGCACTATAATATGTTACTACCAATTCTTTTCATTTCCATACGTTTACAATTAACCTTATTTTAATGCTACATACATTAAGCATCAGCTCCCATTCTCAACTCACATTCTGTTTCCTAATAACTTATACTCTAGAGTTTACCTCCGTGAGTTTACTCATTGTATTTAGTTCATATTAGTGAGAACTTAACAATATTTATGACTTTTTCATATGTGCCCTTTATCACTTTGAGGAAGTTTCCTTCTATTCCCAGTTTTCTAAGTGTTTTTATCAAAAGGAGTGATGGATTTTGTCAAAAGCCTTCTCTGCATCAATTGCCATGGTCATGTGGTTATTTTCCTTTGTTCTTTTATTGTGGTATATGACAATAATTGATTTTCTTATGTTGAACAACCCTTGAATACCTGACTAAATCCTTTTTTTTTTTTAAGATTTGTTTTATTTATTTATTCCCCGTTCCCTTGTTGTTTGTGCTCATTGTGCACGCTGTGTGTCTGCTCGTCTTCCTTTAGAAGGCACTGGGAGCTGAACCTGGGACCTCCCATGTAGGAGAGAGGTGCTCAATCACTTGAGCCACATCAGCTACCTGCTTTGTTGTGTCTCTCATTGTCTTTCTTCTTTTTTGTGTGTCTCCTTGTTGCGTCATCTTGTTGCATCAGCTCACTGCGCCTGCCTGTCATGTCAGCTTGCTGTCTTGCCCGTCCTTGCCGGGAGGTAACGGGAACAGAACCCGGGACCTCCCATGTGGTAGGTGGGAACTCAGTCACTTCAGCCACATCTGCTTCCCCTAAATCCCATTTGATCATGTGGTATAATTCTTAATGTGCTGTTGGATTTGGTTTCCTAGCATTTTGTTGATAATTTTTGCTTCTATACTCATAAGGGATATTGGCCCATAATTTTCTTTTCTCATGGTATTGCTCTCTGGCTTTGGTAATAGGATGATATTGGCCTTAGAGAATGTTTGGTAAAATTCACCAGTGAAACAATCTGGTCCTGGCTTTCTTTTTGTTGGGAGATTTTGATTACTGATTCAATTTTTTTTACTTGTTTGATCTGTTGAGACCTTCTATTTCTTCTTGCATCAGTGTAAATAGTTTGTATATTTCTAGGGATTTGTCCATTTCATCTAGGTTATCTGATTTGTTGGTATACAGTTGTTCATAGTATCCTTTTATAATCCTTTCTATTTCTGATTTTAGTCATTTGTGTCCTCTCTTTTTTCCTTTGTCAGTCTAGCTAAAAGTTTGTTGCTTTTATTGATCTTTTCAAACAACCAACTTTTGGTTTTGTTGTTTCTCTCTATTTTTATGTTTTTATTCTCTGGTTCAGTTATCTCCACTTTAGTCTTTGTTTCCTTCCTTCTGTTCCCTTTAGGTTTAGTTTGCTCTTTTTTCCCCCTAGTTCCTCCAGTTGTTAGGTTAGGTCTCTGATTTGAGGTCTTTCTTCTTTTTTTTTTTTTTAATGTAAGCATTTAGAGCTCTAAATTTCCCTTTTGGCACTGCCTTTCTGTATTCCATAACTTTGGTATGTTGTGTTTTTGTTTTCATTTGCCTCAAGCTATTTCCTAATTTCCCTTATAATTTCTCTTTGACTCATCGATTGTTTAAGAGTGTTGTTTAAAATGTGGTATAAGAAGAAATGAAGTTTGGACACATATGATAACATGGATGAACGTTGACGACATTGTGCTGAGTGAAATAAGCCATACACAAAAGGACAAATATTGTATGGTCTAATATGAACTAAATTCAAAGAATAAACACATAGAGTTATAGGTTACTAGGAGATAGGATGAGGGCTGAGAAGGGGTACTGATGCTTACTGTATACAGAATTTTTAATTAGCTTTACTGTGAAAGTATGGAAATGGATAGAGTTGATGGTAGCACATTATAGTGAGTATAACTAACACAGCTGGTTTATAAATGGGATTGTGACTGAAAGGGTAAGTCTAGGGATGTAAATGTCAATTGAAAGAATGCTAGAGAATAATCTAGGGACTGAATAACATAGTGAACCTGGAGGTGGATGAGTATTGTGGTTAATAGTACAAATACAGAAAGTTCTTCTATGAACTAAAACAAATGTACATCACTATTACAAGGTAGTAAGAACATGGAGATAATGGGGAAAATACAATTAATGCAATTTATGAACTATATTTAAGAGCAATATTATAATATTCTTGCATCAATGTCAAAGAAGGCACTGTGTTAATAATGGGGAGGGGGGTGGGTATGGAAAAAATGTACCAAATATATGGTATAGACCATAGTTAGCAGTAATAGTCTGATGATGCTCATTCATAATCTGTAACAAATGTTCTACATCAATGTAAGGCGTTGGTGGAGGGGTGTTTTATGATAATTCTGCACATTATGCATGATTATTTTGTAAGTTCACAACTTCTCTAATAAAAAATATAAAAAATATTACTCTACTTTGGAAAACAATATTACATTTTTAAAATAAAGAGTGTGTTGTTTAATTTCCCCATATTTGTGAAATTTCCAGTTCTCCCTCTGTTATTGATTTCTAGCTTTATTCCACTGTGGTCAGAGAAGATACATGGTATGATTTCAAGATTTTTGAATTTATTGAAACTATTTTGTGACTTAATTTATGGTCTATTCTCGAGAATGATGCATGTGCACCACAGAAGAATATGTATTCTGCTGTTGTTGGGTTTAGTTTTCTATGTATGACTCTTAGGTATAGTTGAGTTTTAGTATCATTCAAGGCTTCTATTTCTTTACTGAACTTCTGTCTAGATGTTCTATTCATTATTGAAAGTGATGTAGCAAAAACTCTTGTTATTAATGTAAAGCCATCTAGTTCTCTCTTCAAATCTCTTAATATTTACTTCACATATTTTGGAGCTCTGCCATTATGTGCAAATATAATTGTTATGCCTTCTTGTTGAATTGACCCCTTTATCAACATATAGTGACCTTATTTCTCCCTTATAGCAGTTTCTGACTTAAAATATATTTTATCTGATATTAGTTTAGCTACCCCAGCTCTCATTTGGTTATTATTTTTAAGATATCTATTTTTTCCATCCTTTCCCTTTCAACTTGTGTGTTTGAATTCAAGGTGAGTCTCATATAGTTGAATAAGGCTTTTTTCTCCAGTCTGTCAATCTCTGCCTTTTGACTGGAGAGTTTAATTCATTTACATTTAAAGTAATTGCTGATAATGCAGGAATTTCTTCTGTGATTTTGTTATTTGGTCTTCATAAGTATTATACCTTTTGCGTCCCTCATTTCTTTCATTAATGCCTATTATCACATTTATTTGATTTTTTTATAGTGTATCATTTTAAGTCCCTTCTCATTTTTTCTGTATATATTTTTCAGATATTTTCTTTGTGATTAGCATGGAACTTAAATTTAACATCCTAAATCTATAAAAATCACATTTGATTTGATACCAACTTAACTTCAATAGCATACAAATGCACTGTCCCTGAACCCTCTATACCCCTCCCTTTGGGGTATACTTGTTAAAAATTATCATTGTATGCCCAAGCCATATATTTATCATTACATTTTATGCATTTGCATTTTAGAACCTATAAGAAGTAGAAGATGGAGTTGCATACCAAAATCACAATACAATAATACTGGCATTTATAATTACCCATATTTATAATTACCTTACCATAGGCCTATATCTCTTTATGCCACTTTGAACTCCCTTTCTCATTGCTTGTACAGCAAATCTAGTAGTGATGAACTCCCTCAGCTTTTGTTTATCTGGGATTGGCTTAATCTCTCCCTCATTTTTGAAAGACAGTTCTCACCATATATAAAATTCTTTTTTGGCAATATTTTTCTGTCAGCACTTTAAATAGTTGATTCCACTGTCTTCATGGTTTCTGATAAGAAATCCACACTTAATCTTACTGGTACTCCCTTGTACATAGCACTTTGCTTTTCTGTTGTAACATTCAGAACTCTCTCCTTGTCCTTGGCATTTGACAGTTTGACTACTATATGTCTGGGTATGGTTCACTTTGAGTTTATATTGTTTGAAGTTCATTGAGATTCTTGAATGTGTATATTCTTGCCTTTTGTTAAATTGGAGACACTTTCTACCATTAATTTTTTGACTATTCCTTCTGTTCCTTTTTATCTTTCTTCTCTTTCTGGACTCCCATAATGTATAAATTGGTTTGCTTCATGGTGTCCCACAGGCATCTTAGGCTTTGTTCATTTTTTTTCCAATCTTTTTTATTTCTGCTCCTCAACCTGAATCATTTCAATCAACTTCTGTTTGAGTTCACCGATTTTTTTTTTCTTGTGTCAGCTCCAATCTGCTGTTGAAACTCTCTAGGGGATTTTTCATTTCAGTAATTGTAGTCTTCAACGCCAGTATTTCTGTTTAGTTCCTTTTTAAAGTTTTTATTTCTTTACTGAGTTTCTCATATTTTCATTCATTGTTTTCCTGATATCCTTTAGTTCTTTCTCTGTGTTTTCCTTTATCTCCTTGATCATATTGAGAATCATTTTTTTTCAAAGTCTTTGTGCATTATGTACTAAGTCTGGTTTTCAGTGATGGTTACTGGATTTTTGTCTTGTTCCTTTGGATGGGCTATTGTTTCCTTGTTTGTCTTGTAATCTTTTTTGCTCATTGTACATTTTAGTATTTTAAAGTGCTAACTCTGGGATTTAGTTCCTGAACTTTCTGTTCCTTAAATTTGTATCCAGCTAGTGATATGACAGTGGTTTCCTTGAGTGCCAGGAACTAACAAAAACAAACCATCAACACAAGAAATCCTTTCACAGTTTTTTTCAAATTGGCTCTGCACTGGCTAGTGTTTTCCTTCAGAGTTTAACCCTCCTATCAATACGATAAGCCCTTGGCAAAAGTGAAACACCAGTCTTCTTGTATTTTTTGAGCTTGTGTCTCATCCTGGGCTTTAGGAATTCCCTCATTTATAGGAATTCAAATGCCTTTTCTACTCCCTATGAAATAGACTTTCTTCCCCTCCCAGGAGTTCCATTGTGAGTCTTCAAGCAGGTAATCCTTTGCCCCAGGCTGCTTAGAAATGTTTCTGGTACTGCTTTATGTGCCCACAAGCTGCTTCTGCCTACAGGGCAAGTACTAGAAGGGTGATCCATAGACAAGGTTCTTGGTTCAGGTTTTTAGGCTGCCGCGGGATAGACTGCACTGACATAAAGGTACCTCTTCTCCCTCCAAATCAGGGCCAGGGACTCACAATTGAGAGTGCAGGCCGACTTCACACTGAGCTGGGGAGAGAGTGGCAGAGGGGCCACCAAGGGCACCTGGAGCCGCTCCTACCATTTTTAAAGCTGTGTTTTCTTGATTCAGTAGTTGCACAGTTCCTGCAACCCTTTAACTGTTTTCTGGAGTTCTGAGTAAGATGGCTTTGCCAGTTTTTGCTAGTTGTTCAAAGATTCGGTGGGGAAACGGCACCCTGGGACATCTTATGCCAACATCTTTGTGCCCTATCCTTCCGATTTTGCGACGATCTCTTTGGTCATGCAGGGAGCTTGGGATATGGTGTTGGACTGAATTCACTAGAATATTACAGGATGTGCATATCCACATTAGTGCTATTGTTTTCTTGGGGAAGCGGGTATTTGTGCAGCATAATAAATATGTAGGATTTTTATAGGACCCCAGACTATTCAACAAAAGACAGAAACAGCATCAATAAAGAACATATTCATTGTGCTGAAGCAAGAGCCATCTGAGTCGGAGTCAGCACTTTCTTAGCAACAGGGTCGGGTACTGAGATGCCAAGCCTCAGGCGGATGTCCCTGCCGTACTCTACTGAAGCAGAAGCATTCGAGGACGGTGAAGCAGAATGACAAAATCCTGTTCTCCTGCTTGTGAAGTCAAAGTATTAGACCTACTCAATCATCAGTTTTGGGGTCTTTGATAAAAGATAATTTTTACTCTTCAGTTTCTGCTGCCTCAGGCACTCACAGTGGTAATCAATCCTTGTCTGGCATTATGCAGCTTTTGAACATTTAACTTTGGAGTGCTGCATTCTGAGCACACATTGAAATATACATCATCTGCACATGGTTTAGTTACCTGCAGCCCCGCAGACAGATGCTGGGCTGTGAGTTACGATTCTTCTAGCAATAATTCTATAGTTTCTTACAATTGCTTGGAAAATGCTGCCCTGGGGAGAGTGGGTGGGAAGCTCTTTTCTAGGAAGTCCCTTCAGGGATACATTGAATTCATTCTACATCATTTAATATGTTTTTAAAAGTCGCTTGTTGAGAGAGAGGCTGTATGGATGGTGAGAGGGTAAATTGGATTAATCCAATCCAGAGAATATTTATTGACCGTTTAACATGTACCAGGCACCATGCTAGACTTGGTGATACAAGCCTAGGCTTAGTTAATGAAGTAAGCAATGTTCTTTATTCTCCATTCCCCCTTTGTGCTCTCTTTCTCCCTATCCTTTCCCCTTCTTCCCTCTATAGGCTCCCCATGGCTCACTATATTTTATGTTCCTTGAGAGTTCTCTGTATCTGATACTAGTAGTAATAATGATGACAACAACAACAGAAATAGTAACTAATATTTATTGAACACTTATTTTGTGCCAGCCACCATTCTAAATCCTTCACATGTATTCATTTATACTCCCAACAGCCCTCTGAGGTCAGGGCTATTGCTATTGCACAACATGAAGCCGCTTGCCAAGCTCACACAGATGAGAAGTAGCGGGGCCAGGATTTGAACTCTACCACTCCGACGTAGTTTTTCTAGGGAGGAGCCCGTGGGCCAGGTCCCCAGCCTCAGGGTGTGAGTATGCACCCGCTAAAATGATTTATGCAAGGAATTAGGGCAAGTGGTAATTAAGCAGGATAGTCAAGCTACTGTTTTCACTTCTGGTCTCCACATTTAAAACCTAACATGAAGAAATTTGGCTGAAGCCAGAGAAGAAATAAAAGCTAAAATTATAAAGTAATTTTAAAAATGGGTTTTGCAAAAAACTATTAAGAGTGTGGTTTATTTGATCCATGGAAAAGTAGACAGAGGGATAACGTGAATGTTTTCAACTATACAGAGAAAAGGGTGTACAAGCAAATTGGTTGTTTGTTTATTTGTTTGAGGCACCAGGGATTGAATCAAGGACCTCGTACATGTGAAGCGCGTGCTCTACCACTGAGCTGCACCCACTCTATAGCAAAGGGTTCCTGACTAGTGATTAACCATTGCTATAGGTGGTATAATAGACATAGTTAAACAGAAGAGTTAGATAAGATATAAGTGATACAGATAAGGGAAAGCCATCTGAACCATCTGTAAAAGGATTTGGAAGAATTCATGAGATTTAGAGAGAAGGGCATGAATTCCCGATGATTAAAGTGTCATCATATCAGAGTATCGAACAAATGAGTGGTTTTCAATATATTCTCTGTGCAGCCCTAGCAGTTAGTTTTATTCCCTCACTCTGTTGAGTATCTACCACTTGTCAGTTACTGTGTGAGCTGTTGGGATACAATGGTGAAGGGAAACAGATGTGGTTCTAGTCTTTGTGAAATTTAAAGTCCAATGGGGCAGACAGATTTAAAAGATCAAATAATTGCCTGATACATAGGAAACTGCTCGACTAGATATCTCGATAAGATGCCTCTCCTTGCCCCTTGCATGGTCCCCATCCATTCTGAGCAGCCAAAACTTGGTAGCCCACACCTGCTTGTGGCCTTGGGGGAGGCAGAGCAGGGCTGAAAACCAGAGCAGGTTCCAAGTCAGGCTGCTTTTGTAAAACAAAAACATAAGCCTTTAAGGGATGAAGAGCCCCAAGGGTAGAGAAAGTAGTTAGAGCAGATAGTGCTGAAACTAGAAAGTGATTTCCCTAGGCTTAAGTGGGGGAGGGAGGGGGGAAGTGGAAAAGAGAGGGAGAGAGAAGGAAAGAGAAAGGGGGATAGAGAAAGAGAAGAGAGAGGAGTATGGGAGCAGGGAGGGGGAGAGGACAGTGGTTCCTAAAGAAAGAACAGGGTTGGAGGTAGCAAGATACCCAAAAGGGTGTATCCCAGAGCAGAGGGGATCTGTGATAGGAGCCCCACTGCAGGGCACCACTGCACGGTGGTGAGAGCACAAGAGGAAAATATCTTCGACAGAACAGTCTGCTTTTTTTTTTTTTTTTAAATAAAAATAATTCTTTATTTTTAAAGAAGATTTAGATTGCATAAATGTTACATCAAAAATATAGGGGACTCCCATATACCTCACCCCCTTCCACTTTCACCCTTTCCCCCATTAACATCTTTCATTAGTGTGGTACATTTGTTACAATTGATGAACACATATTGAAGCATTGCTACTAACCATGGTCTATAGTTTACATTATGGTTTACACTTTGCACCACACAATTTTTATAGGTTTTGACAAAATGGTACAATGGCCTATATCTGTCACTGAAATATCATGCAAAACAATTCCAATGTCCCCAAACTGCCCCATGTTACACCTATTCTTCCCTCTCCCTCCCCTCAGAACCTCTGGTGGCCACAGCCTTTACATAAACGATACAAGTTCTTCCATTGCTAGAATAATAAGTCTACTTTGGTCCATAGTTGCATTCCCCCCTTATGTTTGTTTATTGATCAATCCTGAGGATTTTAAGACACTTTTGATTGAGAGGGGACTTAGATCCCATGAGGCAGATGGATGGAGCTGTCTTGTTTGTAGATACTCTTTTTTGGGGATGGGGGTTGTCCATCATCATCCTTTTGTTAGTTGTCCTGGGTGAGTCTGATGAACTGGAGAGCAGGTGTTGGCTGCAACTCTGCTGCGATTCAGGGCTCAACCAACATGTAAACAGCCAGAAGATTTAAGTCTCTGGGATATATTTAATGGGTATAGTGCTAATTATAAGTTCAAATAAAAGGGGCAGAAGAATCAGTTGTAGAAAATTATAAATGAGTCTAACTCTGATACACTGGGGAGATAGGTGATCAAATATTCCAAGGTAAGGCCCACCGATGGGTGCCGATTTCCTGGGTTGCCTGCCCTGCCTATAGTGTCTAGATGTCTCTAGAGCCCTCAGGAGCACCCCTGCTTGAGGCACGAACAGTCAGCTTTTTACCTGTTTTGTATAATGGATTGTGAAGACTGTTCTGCGGCTACAGTTATAAACTGCTGTACAGAACTACTTTTCACATTGCTTTACTCTGCACAATTTATACTTCAGACCAGAGGGACCTTGATTTGTACACACTGCCAGCTCCCCCAGCCCCCACCCCCGCTGTCCCTCCCCCTGTCCCACCCTCCCCACCCCATGAGTTTATTTACTGAGTCCTTCCTTCCCTGAGCTCACAGGCACAGGAATACTGATTTAACCCTTGAGGCCCCTTTCTTCTAGTAACTTCCTCTTCTCCTAGCCTTTCAGTGCTCTTCCCTCTTTGTTTTGGTTCCCCTTATTTGCCCCACATTGCTTTGATGAATTGTTCCAGTTAGAAACACATCAAAAGAGTATTAGCGAGTGTGGTTATTTGTCGCCAGGTGATTTATCTTTTAAGAACAGCGATTTTCTGAGACAGCCGCTAGAGTAATGATAGCTGGTACTTAGTCAATGCTTATTATTTGCCAGGTGTCAGGTTAAGGGTCTTAAAAGGATAATCTCACTTAAGGCTCATAATAAGCTGTTTGGGGGCAGGCATAATTATTAGCCCTCCACGGAGGGGACAGTTAAGGCACAGAGATACCAAGTAATTTGCTCAAGTTCACGTCACTAATAAGGTGGCTGGAGGTGGAATTTTAAGCCCAGCAATTTGACTGCAGATCCAAACTCTTAACCGCTTTGCTATACAGCCTCCAAGCAAACAGAGCTTGTTCATGTATTCAACGGTATTTGTTGATGTCCTTACCTGACGATAGCACAGCCATATCAAAATGGTGTAAGCATTGTTATTTTTCTATCAATCAGATCATCTAGTAAATCCCTGCATTCTCTAAAACACATAAATAATGTTGATAGATGCTCATTACACATCTTTATTAAGAATGAAGAGACCTTGAAGAATTTAAATTGTCCATTTAAAAATGCAAAATATGCATTTTATCTTTTTTGTTCTATGTGCTGACTGTTTAGTGTAATAATTTATAACCACTAACATACAGAATAAGTAAATCTGAATATATTTGTGGCGCTATGGGTTTTACCTCATCTATGGATTCTTGCTTCTTTTTTCCTTTCCTGTGAGAATAATTAAAACTATGGCCTAATTTTGACATTTAATGAATCTTAGTCTTAATAATATTTCACAAGCTGGTAGGTATTTGCAAGTTGATGTGGATGTGTGTGGGTGATCACACAGGAAAACAAAATTCTATATGTATCAGAGGAAGAATTAGGGTACATCAGGGTCACTCACAATTTTTTTTTATTAGAGAAGTTGTAGGTTTATCGAAAAATTGTGCATAAAATACAGGGTTCCCAAATACCACTCTATTATTTTTTTATATATCTAATCTTTTTTTTTTAAAAAAAAGATACTTAGATTACATAAATGTTACACAAAAAATATAGAGATTCCCATATGTCCCACTCCCCACACCTACCACACTTTCCCACATAAACATCCTTCATTAGTGTGGCACATTCATTGCAATTGATAAACGCATCCTGGGGCTTTGCCACCGAGCATGGACCACAGTTCACACTGTAGTCCACACTCTCCCCCACACAACTCTGCACATTATGAAATGATATAAAATGGCCTATATCTATCATTACAATGTCATTCAGGACTATTCCCAAGTCCCAAAAAAGCCCCCATATTGCAACTGTTTTTCCCTCTCCCTGCCCCCACAGCCTCCAGTGGCCACTGCCTCCAGATCAATGTTGTAATTTCTTCCAATGCTAGAATCACAATAGCTATAATAGAATACCAGTAAGTCCACTCTAGTCCATAGTTCATTCCCAATCCTGAGGATTCTGGGATGGTGGTGTCCACTCCACCTCCAATTGAGAGAACCACCCTATTGTTAACACCTTGCATTGGCATGGTACATTTGTTACAACTGATGAAAGCATATTTTTTATGATTGTACTGTTAACTATGGTCCATGGTGTACCTTAGATTCATTGTTCATGCTGTACAAGTTTTAATACATTTCTAGTACATGGGACTACCCCTGAAGCAATAGGTATAAAGTCAAGTGGAAAATTGGTTCAATTGCCCAGTTAATTAAAATCCAAAACATCTTTATCATATCAAGCATGTGCCTACTTTAGAAAAACAGAAGTTTTGTTGGAAATATACAGTACCTGGACTGAATTTTCCAGCCAGCCAGTTCATTCCATTGTTGACCAGAAGCAACACTTGTTTGTGACTCTTCTTAGTAATGTAGCTGGAAAACAGTTAAATACAACACCTAAACTTGTATAATGCTTTACAATCCACAAAACCTTTTCTCATATATAATTGCATTTAGGCAGAAAACCAGGGCTAAGTGATTAGCGCGAGAGCCGCAGAGCTAATAAGCGCAGAGTCTCATTTTAAATTCATGTCAGTGCTTTAAACCAGGGCTTTTTTGAATATTCTGCAGCCATTCAGTGTGTTGGGACACAGCTTTCAAAAATGCACTTTGTATCTGGGTTAATTGTAAAGTTTTGGTAATGGATGGTGGTGATGGTAGCACAACATTGTGAATGTAATTAACAACACTGAATTATATATGTGAATGTAGTTAAAAGGGAAAATTTATTTATGGTATTAGAATAAAATTTTTTTAAAGCCACAAAACATAGGACTATATAACACAAACAGCCTACCCTACTGTAAATGATAGACTAGAGTTAACAGTGTAATTATAAAAATGTTCTTTCATGAAGTGTAAAAGCATAACACACTAATGAAAGGTGTTAATGAGGGGGCAGTATATGGGAACTTGGTATTTTACGTATTTTACAAATGATTTATCTGAAAAACTACAACTTCTCTAATAAAAAAATACAAAATATGTATTTTGTTTTGTAGATTCACATTCTGTTAAAATATGCCAAGCTTTAAGACCCAAGGTTCTTACCATGGTGGTCACAGGGCTGTGGGAAATCCAGGCAGGGAAGACTTCAGGTTTTTGTGACCCTGCTAACATTGGATGCAAAATATGCTGTGTATAAACTGGAAAGCATTTGTTTGAGAAAATAGTAGTTTTCAAACATTCCACAGTTTTGTGGATCCCCACTCCCAAATGATAAAAAGAGTTCAAGATCCCCGAATCATTCTTTACTTTTGTAACTTTGTGATAAATTAAATGTTAATCATAACATGATCATGCCATGAAAAGAAAACCTCAGTGAATTCATGAAGTCAAATGGCCTAAGTATCTTTGTTTTGTTTCCCACATCATTAGTTGGCTGGGGGATTGCATTTGATTCTTCCCAATAATTAGAGGAGGAGAATCTCATCCGTCTATTTTGAAATTCCACTGCTCAGTATTTTTCAAAAGGGAAATTTAGAAGATAATTTTTTTTCCCAGATAATCTGGCTCAAAACTACCACTTAGAGATTCAGGGCACAGGTTCTAAAGTCAGCCAGCTTGGCTTCTAAATTCAGCTCTAGCACTTTTTGACTGTAAATTTTTACTTACTGTCTAACCTCTCTACATCCAGATATCTTTCTTTTTCTTTTTTAGGAGGTACTGGGGATTGAACCCAAGACCTCCTACATGGGAAGCAGGTGCTCAACCACTGAGCTACATCCACTCCCCAGGTACCCTTTTTAAATGAAAGATTCTTGTAGTCCTTACTTCATTGGTGTATTAATGTGGTGACAAGTCGCCACAATCTTGGTGACTTAAAACAATGGAATTTTTTTTTTTTTTTTTTTTAAAGAAGTTTGAGATTACATTAAAACAACGGAAATTTATTCTGTCCCAGCTCTGGAGGCCAGAAGTCTGAAATCCAGGTCTTGCCAGGGCCATTATCCCTTCAGAGGCTCTGGGAAGAACCCGCTCCTTGCCTCTCTCAACTTCTGGTGGGTGCCAGCATTCCTTGCGTGTGGCCATGTGGCTCGCCTCTCTGCTCTCTGCCCACCTTGCCGCCTCCTCTTCTGTGTGTGTTCTCCCTCCTCTGTCTGTCAAACCTCCATGGGCCTCCTTCTCCCAGCATCACCTGCGATTGCATTTAGAGCCCACACTGATAATCCAGGATAACCTCCCCCATCTCTGGATCCTTAATTTAGTCACATCTGCAAAAGCCCCTTTTTCCAAATAAGGTAACATTCCCAGGCTGCAGGGATCAAGAGCTGCTAGCTTTGGGTGGCGCTGTCCAGCCTACTACAGCAGGATCCTTCAGAAGACTGGTGAGAGGAGCTGTGTTAAGCAGTTAGTACAGTAGCTGGGCTTTGACGGGCACTTCATGAACGTGTGAGTAATTATTATTACCTGCTTACAGGTGAGGTAGTCAACGTGCAGTATCACACACCCTCCAAGTCGCTTTCTTTAGATTTCTTTCTTCAATTTTTCAAAATTAGCTATGATGAAACTGGGAGCATCCTGAGAAAGGGCAAAGACTGACTGGACGAATCACGTGCCCTGTCTCCCATACATTTCTGCAGAGGTGGGATTGGTGGTTAAGACGATCAGGGGCAGCCAGGAAAGAGAAAGTAGGTCTCAAAACCGCTAGGTGAGGGAGATGTGTGGTTCCAGTGATCAGGTGGGACAGGGGTGTGGCTTGATAAGCACAGGAACATCCAGTCTAGTCTCCTATTTGCCCCTCAGAATAATGGCATTGCATTTCCAGAGTGGAAGACTGGGGAGACAAGGCAGTTTAATCAGGTTGTGCTGTTTTTTTCACAAATCAATTTTTTTTAATTGATACACATTAATAAAGCATACAATTCATCCAAAGTGTACCATCAGTGGTATTTGGCATAATCACATAGTTGTGCATTCACTTCAATTGTTATTAGAGCATTTTCATTATATCAATAATAGTAATAATAATAAACAAAAAACCAGACAAACAAGGAAATTCTTTACCTACCAATCTCTCTGTTTCCCCTGCTGTACATAGCTGCTATTTCTGGCTATTCTTACACAGTTATTTATTTCTTTATTAAGCAGTTTTATTGAGATTTATTTACATACCACATGATCTATCTAAAGTTTAATCAGGTTTAATCACTGAAATCCGCTCTCCTCTGCAGACAAAGCATAGAAATGTGACGCTTTAGATGATTTTGCTCAGTTGGAATGGGCCTGTCCTACTTGAACAGCTTGGTGGGGAAATCTCCAGTGTGGTTTGCTTTTTCTGGCTTTCCTGAGGCCCATGAGTCGTCTCTACCTTTGGCTCTCCAAATTTTCTGGGGCTCTATCATTGAACCCCTCCACTGTGTACAGTAGAGGGGAGACAAGCACAGGCTCCCTTCTCAGGACCCCCACCCACACCCCAGGTGCCCAGCCTGGGGGCACTTCTCTTTGCCATGGGAGGAAACTTGCTCACCAACTGTTCTTTCATTTAAACGGGATAAAGTGTTTTGTCTGTCTTTCCTCCTTCCTAGACATTTTGAGGTCTCTGTTCTCTGGAACACAAAAGTCCCATGTCTAGCAGTCGAAAGGGGAGGGCCAGGGGATATAAGCAAAGAAATCCAGTGAAGCCCCAAGCAGTGTGAATTTATCAAATATTACCCTGCCGCATAGGTTTCATTTTGATATGGTGTGGCCCCTGCTCTCTTTTCTAGTGGAAGGGGATTTCTGTTTGCATACTATTTGTGAGTTTGATAAGAACCTTTATCCTACCAGTGTCCACATCATACACTAGGTTAGCTGAGTGCTTGGGGGAGGGGGGCATGTTAATTTGTATGTATAGAAAAATTACAGTGTCCCTGCTTACATCTCATTGAAAGATACATTTATGAAAAATGAAATATCTGGTTCAATATTAAGTAGAATATTTTCACAACAGCAAAGTTACCATTTCAACTCTCAGGGTGTATGAGTTAAAATACAGGGGGAAAAGAAATAAAAAATAAAAACAAAAGGGAAAAAAAATACAGGGGAAGCAGCCAGTACAAATAATTACTAAGAAAGTAATCTTTACTTTCTCCTTGCACTACTACTTACATCATTCTTTAAAAATATAATTTGTTAGTCTTTAATTAACACAATTAATTTTTAATAAAGTTAGTTGTGTTCACACACTGAATCAAATTTATAGTAGGAAGAGGATTTTGAAATTTTTTGTTTTAATCTTCCAGTGTTATAGGGGAAATTGAGGACCGGGGGCTTTAAATAATAACTTGCCCAGGGTTGTTCAGAAATCAAGATCTTCTTTGCCCCCAGGCTAATTCTCTTTTTACTGTGCTATACTACTGCCTCTTATACCAGATTTAGCATTGTACTCATGAAGAAATGTTGTTTAAGTTATCTCTGAGTATATCTGCTAAAGTAGTAGTGAGGAAAAAAAACTTATAACAAGAACAGAATCCAATTTATGAGTGTATTTGCCTGCCACATATTGTTCTACTGATATAAAATTCCTCAGAAATGTAGTTTCCAGCTATTCTGAGACATATTCCAAGGAAGGGCTGTATAAAAATATATGATTAGCATTTAATGGTATTTTTAAAAACTCAGCCTCTAGTAAAATGAAATTGAGTCATTTTCCATACATAAAAGTAAACTAGATGAAGCTATTTGATGTCTTCATCCACTTTAAAAACTAATCAGTGATGCAGGTTTGAAGATTGAGGTGTGGACTATATATTACAGTGTCATTATTTCTGGAAGAATTGTTAGCACATCAGATAATGGAACAAAGGGAGTGTAAATCAACTTGTAAAAAAAATCAGGACTTCTATTTAAATGCATGAAAAGGGGAGAAGCTTTAGGGAGCCTGGAATAGTAATAGATAGATAGTAAGGTTTCTGAAATGGTAATCATACTTCCAAAAGATTCTATTTTAAAAAGTAAACCTTTTATTTTAAAATAATTTCAAACTTACAGGACAGTTGAAAAAAATAATACAAAATCCATACATAGAACTTCAACATATTACCCCATCCAGATCTCAGATCTACAAACTTCTAACATTTTGCCACATTTGTCATATCATTTTCTTTCCTTATCTTTCTTTCTTCCTCTCTCTTTCTTTCTTTTTCTTTCTATCTTTGTATGTTTATCTATCTAATTATCAGTTCATCTATTTTCTAAACATTTGAGAGTAGCTTGTATACATCATGCTTCTTGAATACATTACTTCCATGTACTTTTCCTAAGAACAAGGATATTCGTTTATGTAATGACCTTAAGTATACCTACCAAGTTTAGGAAACTTAACATCGATATACAGCTGACAGTCTATATTCCAACTTTTGCCTTCCAAATTATTCTTAACTTTGAGTATGTAATGGTAACCCTCACATAGCAAGAGAAGAAAGAGTTCAAGAATTGCAAATGCTGTAAAGGATGTTTCCTGCTAAGGAAACAACAGTTTGAATGCAAGATGCAGCTTCCCTAAACTAAGCAAAGCCCTTTTCCCCCTTGCCCAGCAGGTGAAGGAAAACCTTTGCAGAAGACAGAACAGGAAAGAACACTGAAAGCAAAAAGGAGAGCCCCTTGTAAGATGAGACACACATGTCAAGACACGGTCATCTCCTGCAGCAAAGGAGAGCAAAGAGTGGCAAAAGCCCTGTGATCACCAATGAGATGATACCCCCTGGATCCTCCCAAAAAGAGCAGAGGTAGGGAGGGGGCAGAATAGCAAAGGGGCTGCAGAGCTACCCTGCCTGGCTTTAAACTCTGGCTCCATCACTTTCTAGCTGTGGGACTTTGGGGGAATCATTTTACTTGCAGATGCATCTGGAGGATGTAATAAAATAATCTATAGAAAGTGCTAAGTTGGATATAGGGAACACAGAAATGCTCATGAAAGGTTAACTCATTAGTATCTTGCACATAAAAGCCATTTTATAAATGTTTATTTGCCACCTAATCATTTTAGGATGAATTTTCTTAGTAAGCCCCAGGAGAAATCTTGAAAGCCAAGAAAGACAGGAGAGGACACATGGTCCTTGGCAGGTAGTTGGATTGAAAAGTAGACAAAGTCACCTAAGTCAGCATTTTACTAAATATGTGATTACCCACGGTACTTTTAAATAATTACTTTTAATTAATTCCATTGTTTCCCAAGTCCTAATTAAAGACCCCTGTTTTAGTTTCCTTAACTAACACAAATACCACACAATGGGTTGGCTTAACAACAGGAATTTATTGGCTCACAGTTTCTGAATCTAGAAGGCTCTCTTCCTCCTAGGACGGCAATCTTTGACGTTTCTTGGCTTTTCCTGTCACATGGCAATGCACACGGCAGTGTCATTTATTTTCTCTTGCGACTTCCATTGATTTCCAGCTTCTGGTTACTCTCCATGGCTTCTTTCTCTGTGGACTTCCTTGTAAGGCCTCCAGTAAAAGGATTAAGACCCATCCAGGTTCAGTTAGGCCACATCTTAACTGAAGTAACCTCAACGAAAGGTCCTACTTACAATGGGTTCACACCCACAGGAATGGATTAAGATTAAGAACATGTCTTTCTAGGGTACATAACTCTAAGGTACCACAGGCTCTATTAGATTTTTTTAAATTTTTAATTTTTTTATTTTTTAGGTAACTGCTGAAAAATAATAATTTAAAGACTTTCAAGTGCTCTGACCTTGACTCACAAGGCCAGGCTTGAATCCTGTATTCACCATCTGAGAATTCAGAGATCTCTGCATCTCTTAAATTCTGTCTTCATCTGTAAAATGGGGATCCTAATCTCTACCTAAAGAGTTGCTGTGAAGATGAAACAGGGCCATGCGTATGGAAGTACCTGCTCTAGGATGAAGTCAAGGAATGTTCTCTTTCTTTTTAAGTACACAAGCAAACTTGAGTGCAATCTGTTGATATTTGGTCGTGCACTTGGTGCTTAGGCGGATAATACATTTAGTTAGTTGGGCCATCAGTTACAAAGACATCAGTTATAAACCATTGCTCAAACATAGATATCTCTGGTTTGGACCTGGTAGCTGGAGCCCAAGTGACCGTCTTAGCCCATGTGTTAAGCATGGCAGAGTCATTTGATAGAAGAAGCGGGGTCCCTGGTAACTGTGGTGCTGCCATGCAATCTGGATGGCCCAGCTCATACTAGAATAGGGTGGGTCTTTAATCCAGTACCTGGAGTCCTTATAAGAAAAGGGGAAGAGACACCGAGACACACAGCAAGAAGAAGGCCATGTGAAGATGGAGGCAGCTACAAGCCAAGGAACACCAAGGGTTGCTGGGAGCCACCAGAGCTAGCAAGAGGCAAGGGAGAATTCTTCTCTGGAACCATCAGAGGGAACGTGACTCTGCTGAAACCTTGACTTTGGACTTCTAGCCTTTGGAACTGCGAAAGGATAAATTTCTGTTGTTTTAACCCACCGACTTTTTAAGTAATTTATTATGGCAGCCCAAGGAAACTAATGCACATGGGAAAAAATTAATTTCTCTCTTGTTCCTGCCACTATTCTTGTGAATTTTTGACATTTGCAGTTGAACATAAGATTTTACTTAAAAAAAAAAATAATGAAACCCTTGTAGGAGAAATAAAGGAAGAACAAAAAAAGGCAAATGCTGCACTCCTGATTTAAAAGATTAAATTAAGAGAATTAGTAGAGTTAGCTATAACAGCAATAAAAAACACATAGAGAACTGAGGAGGTCCTTAGCATCGTCTCAGTGCTTAATTAAACCCACTAAGTCAATTACATACATAAACTCAACAACTCTATAAAGCAGACATAATTATTGTTTCCCATTTTACAGAAAAGGAAACTGAAGAATAGAGAAATAAAGCAGCTTGCCTGAACCACATATACACCAGAACTTTTTCTTTATTAACACACACACTCACACTCAAAATACACCTAAATCTCCCCCAAAACTAGACAAAAATTGACTTATGTGTTTATTCTAGTTCAGGGATGTGTATAAAAACATGAGTATTGAAAAAGTAGAGCTTAACATCAAAGATGGATAATCCTATTGAACCAATTCAATTATAAAGTAAAATGTAATAAAATAAGAAGGAAATTAATAATTTTACATGACAATTAAAACTTAAAAATTTATTATTCATTTCCAATCACAATTTCATACTGAGTTCATCCTTTGAAACACCATCTTGGCTTTAAACACTTAGCTACAAATTGATAACGAATAAAAATACAAATTAAAACCAAAAAGAAAATCTTAGAGTCCATTAACAAGAGAAATCCTCCAGTAGGTGAAAACTTTAAGAGAACCTCAGAGAGTGAATAGGGATGAAGACAACCACTTACTTTGCTCCAGGTCTGAAATCAGGAAGTGGTAGCAAAGAGTTGGGTTTCAGAGAGGTAGCCAGGTGCTAAAATGCTCACACAAGGCAGGAAGAAGAGCAGCCTCTCTGTCTGAAGTCAGAGGCTAGAAACGGCTTCGCATACTTTGGAAAGGAGGCTGAAGGAAAAGGCTGCTGTCCTCTATCTTAAAGGGTGAACTTTAGCAAGTCATAGGGCCTGAGAAGTGGGAACCATGCCCACCAACAGGCTTCAAGACTGGATATGTGCTACCTTCAATCTCCCCAAGGCACTGGAACAACTCAGCATTGTAAAGCTGGTCACTCTCCTCAAACTGAACCATAAAATAAAAGCAGTTACTATTTTTTTCTGGAACTTGAAGAACTGATTCTAAAATATATGGGGGAGAGCAATGGGCCAAGAATTGTCATTAAAAATTTGAAGAACAAAGTGGGGGATATTCTTATCAGATATCAGACTAATGTTAAAGCTAATTTCACTAATATGTCAACGAACCAGAAGAACCCCAAAGCACAAATGCATATAAGGAAATCAGATATATCACAGAAATAACCAACCAAAGAGTGGGGAAAGAAAGAATTCAGCAAATGGTAGGACAATTGATGTCCCATTATGGAGAAAAAGAAAGGAAGAAAGGAAAGAAGGGAGGGAGACGTTCTCGACCACATATACTGTGGACAAAAATCAATCCTCAGGTGGATTAAACAGCTAAGTGTGAAAATTAAAATATAAGAAAATATCTTTATGACATCAAGCTGGGCATGCAGTCCCAGCTTGTGTTTTGCAGGATTTCTCTGCAAAACACAAAATACATTTAGGAAAAGATGGATAAATGTAACTACACAAATGAAAAATTCTGCTCAGCAAAAAAAAAAAAAACATAAACTAAAAATTTAAGGCATAGATTAGGATAATATATGTGCAATGCATATAATTTGTAAAGGATTTATATCCAAAGTATACAAAGATCAACATGCAGGCAGAAAAATTACCCAAATATACATATACACACACAAACACACTCAGAAAAATGTTCAAAGAACATGAACAGACAAGTGACAGAGGAGGAAAACGTGAAAATGTGGAAGATGTTGAACTTCACTTGTAATCAGGGACTGTAATGTGGAAGATGTTGAAATTCACTAGTAAACTTCACAGATTAGCAAAAAAATAAAATAAAATAGTGAAGCCTACTGTTTTAATTTCCTAGGCTGCTTAAACAATATACCATGAAATGGGTTGGCTTAAACAATGGGAATTTATTAGCTTACAGTTTGAGACCGAGAAAATGTCCAAATCAAGGCATCATCAAGGTAATGTTTTCTTCCCAAAGACTGGCTGATGGCTTCCTTGGGTCCTCTGCCACATGGCAAGGCACATGGAGGCATCTGCTGTCCCTTTGGGTTTCCTTGCTTTCAGCTTCTCCCTCTGTAGTCATTCTGTTTATAAAGGACTCCAGTAAAAGGATTAAGTCCCATCCTGAATGAGGTGGGTCACACCTTACCTGAAGTAACCTCATCGAAAAGTCCTGCTTATAATGGATCCACACCCACAGGAATGGATTAAATTTAAGAATGTCTTTTTCTGAGGAAGATATAGCTTCAAACCATCAGACCTACCAGATTCAATGTGGGCAAAGTAGTTGAAGCAGACGCTCTTGGTTGGCTGATGTGGTATCCATTGCCAACCCTCCCCCCCTGACTCCCCCCACTGGAGGCTGGGCTCCTTTCTGTCTCCCAGTGGCCACGTGCCTCAGTTCTGACCCAGGAGGAATGGGTGGAGTTTGGCTGAGGGGTTCTGGGCAAGCTTTGCCTTTTCTGGCATCTCCCTCTTCTTCTTCACTTGAGCGGAAACGTGAAGTTTTCCATCGCTGTCGATATTTCATCACCTTGGAAAACAAGGTAAAGCTAAGATCCTCACAAATGTGCATCCAACCTCATCAGTCTGCTCACGGATGCCAGCCCCTGCTTGTCTTCAAACTTTCTGTAATGGGAGAAATGTAAATCCTTATTTAGATATTCTGTATCTAAATAGATGTTCTGTAAGTACAGCAAAGTACATTCCTAACTGATACAGATGTGGAGAAAACTGAACTCACTTACACTGCTGATGGGAAAATAGGTAAATGTAACTATTTTGTAAAGCAATTTGGCAATAAGAACTCAGCCATGCCATTTACATGTGTATATAAAGGGTATTTATACATATGCACATAAAATATAAATATATATAAGTATATATTACAGATAAATATGTATGTTTGCAGCCGAAAAAGAGATATACTGGAATGTTCAATGAACTATGGTTTGTAATCTCAAAAAATTAGAAACTGACATGACTCTCAACAAGAAAAAGTTAAATAATTTGGAGTAATATACGGCTATATTACCTACACTAGGTCTGCATGTTTCCAAATGAATGAAATTTCAACTGTGTACCTTTCATATAAAAAGCAAATTAAAGGATGATATGTACAGAAAAGACCCTTTAAATAAAGTTTGAAAACAAGCAAAACATACCTTCTATTTTTTACGTTTACATATACATGTCGGAATAGTATAAAGATGTTCATGGTTATAACGAGTGACGATTAGCTCCAGAGATGGAGGGAAGTGGACTGGATGGGGAGGGTTACACAGGGGGCTTCAACTACATCGAGTGTGTTTTATTTCCACCCCCAGTCCATCCCCTCACAAAAATAAGCAGAACAAGACAAAATGAAAAAATATATATATGGCAAAATGCTAAATTTACAGAGCTGTGTAGTGTTTTCAGGGAATGTTTTTTATTATTTTCTACACATTTCCGTGTATTTGATACATTCGATACTTTTTAAAAGAACTTGCTTTCTAAACTATGCAGATAATTGATACAAATTTATAAAGATTAATGCTTAAATTCTACTTGATAATTGGCTAAAAGGAATGAACTGAGCATTCAATAATAGGGAACTACAAAAGAAATCATCATTTAAATTAATCCATATCCCTATCACATCTTTAATAAATACAAATTTTAGCAGCACTAAGATACCATTATACCTCTTGTACTAAATAAAAAGAAATTATAAAATGTCAATGCAGCTGGATCTGAGAATGGCATAAATTTTGAATGTTTCTTGTCACAAGTCACCTGTTTTAGTTCTAGTTATGAAACTACTGAATACCCATTAGCACAATAATCCTACTCTATGGAACATTCTCCAAGGAAATAAACAGGTTAAAAAGTTATTTATTTAAAAATATTTATGGTGAGTCACATATACAAAGTCCCAGGTTCATTCCCTGGTACATCCAAAAAAAATTTTATGGTAGTGCTATTTATGACCACAAAAAAAAAAAATGCAACAGGGGAAACCCAAACGCCTAATAGCAGGAGCTGGCTGAGCAAAATATGACACAGTACAATAGAAGATCACCACACAGACATAAAAATGTCAACTGACCCATGAAAATATGAAATAAAATTAATTTTATAAGGCAGAGTTATAAGTAAAAATGCCAACCGTGAAAACCATGCTGAAACATGGAAATACAAATTAAAATTGGTTTTAGAAAGCAGAACACAGCATTTCAAGCATACCCTGATTGCCACTATGTAAAAACAACAAACTTTGGCAAAGGGAAGATATTTTAGAACACAATAAATAAATTGCTGGCTTTATTGGATCATTATTCTTTATCTTAAAGTTGCCTAAGTTGACCTATGTTCTTTAATCAAACAAGAATGTAGTGACTTTATGGGCAGCCTAATGAATTCATGAATAGACAAGTTTGTATCCATGTGGTATAATTGGAAAGCATCTGCCTCTGTCTCCTGACATGGTTCACTCTCTTGGCAGATAACCACATAATCAACTGGGGAACAACATTTTTCCCTAATAGGCCCAGCTTGAACCACATTAAAGTTTTGACAATGGTTAATAGTTGTCTATTAGTTTCTTATTTTGAAAAGACTATAGCTGCTGCACAATATATTGTCAAATCCATTTCTATAATATCAACTCGAAGAGTTTATAGCAGTCATATTGATGAGGGAAGTGCGGGGACCCCCAACCCCACCCTCAGCGGAAACCCACAGCTTTAAGAAAATAAACTCCCCTCTGTCCCTGGTCCCTCTCTCCCCTCCTTCCTCCCCTTTTCTCCTGGAATCTACTAGTCAGGAAGATAAGAATCCAGGCTGCCCCTTTGAATTGAAATTTACAACTCTATACCAATAATGACTCTTTTCCTCCCTAATGCCCTTCTGCTGTTAGAAAGATAAGCTAACCTTGCTTCTCTGCCTTTGTAACCCTACCTGCCTGCTTGCTCAGGAATTTGCCCGCTTAGTGTACCTATATAAACTTATGAAAATCGGAAAACAGGGCTCAGATTTTTTTGGAAATTTGACTCTCCTCTGGGCCCACGTGTAATAAAACTTTGTTCCTCCGACTCTCTGAGTGCCGTTTGGGCTTTCTCTTTGTGTAAGTCTCGTTTCTGCTGCAACAATGTCACATGAGCTACCAAGCTGTATTTCATGTACAACTCAATAGGTCATTCTGTACCTTAGCAAATGCTAATCTTCTGCCTGGATCAAAATACATGTGAGTCAAAGGAATAAATAGCCCACAAACAATCTGGCTTAGTCTTTCAGCTAAAAATCTTTTGTTATAAATGAATGCATGAAGGTAATTATAGAGGAGGTAAAATCTTAAATCTTAGAATCATAACACTAGCTTTCTAGGGATAGAGAATACATAAACAATCATTCCAGAAGAACAAAATTATTTTTGAAGTCTCTTGTTTTATCTCAAAAGTTCAGGCACATTTTGCCATTTACTCCTTAATATGTCCATGTTTGTTTTAAGATAAAAAGAATGCTTTAAATCATCAGTTAAACCATTTAATTCTCCCTCCTGCCAAATGCTAGAGAAAAAGAGACGTTCCAGAAGATGCCATGTAATTTCAGCACGTGGGTGCCTACTCCTGAAGGGAAACAACCCCCCATTTGGAAACATAGCATAAGAGTACACCATGGGTGTGGGTGGACTTTTTTCAAAGTGTACAATCAATGGCTTTTAGTATAATCACAGTGTTGTGCATTCATTACCACAAAAAATTTTGGACAATTTCATTACTCCAAAAAGAAAAACTCCACACTCCTTAGCAGTCACCTCTCAATCCATCTATCCTTCCCCAGCCCTACATAACCACCAATCTAATTTCATCTTTATAAAGTTATTTATATTTACATTTTATATAAATGAAATCATTCAATGTATAGTACTTTGTGCCTGGTTTCTTTCACTTAGCATAATTTATTTATTTATTTTTGCCTGATATTAATATCTTGTAACATTAGCATACATTTGTTCAGTTTCAAAGAAAAAGTCTTATATATGTAATATTACCCATATTCATATTTCACTTGAGGTTTTACTATTCTATACAGTCCCATGTTACTTTTTTTAGCTTTCCTTCTAGTAATATACATGACCTTAGACTTTCCCTTTCAACCACTATCATACCCATAGAATAGTTCTGCTAGTTACAAACACTATGTTGTGCTTTCACTTTGTCTATTCAATTCCAAAGATTAACAAACAACCCTTTTACCAATTCTTTACAGATTAACCCTCAGCTTTCCATTCTCTAACCTCATTCTATTTTCTGGTGACCCATATTCTATGGGTGGGGTTGAATGAGAGCACTGAAGCACCAAAGGAGGGGAAAAACAATATCACTTTGCTATCAAGATTGTTTTCCAAGATAAAAGATGTTTATTACTGATTGGAGTTTGTACATAGTTCTAGAAATTATTGTCCATATGTTGAGTTAGTCTTCCACTTAGTGAAAAATAATACGTGGCATTAAATTTCACTTCATATTTTTATTAACTTACAAAAACCTTTTTTAAAAAATGACACTGTTTGCTATTAAATATCTGGTTGTTTAAAAGAGGATGCTCTGAAAGTTGGATTGGCAGAAATCAGTGAAACCTAATTAACATTGTAGGGAAAAAAGGGTGAACCATAGAAATAATTATACATTTCCCATCTATAAAAACAAGAGAAATGATGCTAACAACTCAATGTGGTGATATTTGATGTTAAGCACTACAGGGGTATTGATAATATGACAAAATTCCAATACTGTACAACTGTAATTTTGCCAAATTTACTACTTAACGTTTTCTCTCAACCCTAAAAATGGAATGTAAAGAAGACAAAGAAGAAACACTTAGATAAACGCTGACAGAAGCCACTATGAAGAAGATTATAGTGCAAAAGTTTTGAAAATACTATGGACTATAGTATAAGTATACTGCATCTATAGTCTAATATAAGACATTGACTACCTGCTGAGTAAACAATGGAGAGATTCAATGAGCACAAATCAATGCATGGTACTCTGGCTTATTGGTACTTGTACATATGAAATTTTTTACTGTGATTATGAAGACTGTTGTTGATAAGGAGTTCTGTCATAATAGTTGTTCATTTGTTTTGGTGGTGGTTTATAGCCAGGCTTAAACTGTAGCATGTAGAAGAAAGATGAGAGAGCAGGGGGCTTACCTAGGGAATGGGACTCTGTAATAGGAGACCAGTGTGAATAGCAAGACTTATTTGTTGAGTTGGAACCCAAGGTAAGCTCATGTAAGATTTAGAAGGGTACTCAGAAATTTTTGAAGATGGGGTGTGGCAGCTTGATGTTGTTTATGAATTCCAAAAATAGATATTGGATTATGTTTGTAAACTGGTCTGTCCCTCCGGGCATATTAGATTATATTGGATTCAGAGGTTTCACTTTTACTTGATTAAATAATGATTAAGGCTTTGATTGGGCCACGTCAGTAGGGCATTGCATCCCCGCCCCCTTGGCAGACACTCAGAGAAAACTACGCGGCAGAGAAGAGAGTTGAAGTTTTTTGAACTGGAGCCTGGGAAGTAAGCACACAGGAGGAGAACAAGAGGAATTGAGACAGCTGCATAGACACGGCAGAGGTCCCAGGAAGAGAGACGAGCTGTTCGCCTGATAGTCTACAGCTGACCTTGTGGAGAGAAGAAAGCCTGAGTCCAGAGAGAATTGAGCCCCGGGGATAGAGACAAAGCCTAGAGAGCCTGATGTCCTACAGCTGATATTGGGAGAAGCTGGGACCACGGAGCCGTAAGAGGAAGAGGAAGCCATCTTGCTCCAACACATGGCAACAGACTTTGGTGAGGGAAGAAACTTATGCTTTATGGCCTGGTAACTGTAAGCTTCTACCCCAAATAAATACCCTTTATAAAAGCCAACAGATTTCTGGTATTTTGCATCAGCACCCCTTTGGCTGACTAATACATGGGAGTTATCAAATTGTCTATGTAGAGCTCTATTTAATGGCTTCTGGGGACTCTATACTAGAGACCAGAGTCTGCACTCTAGAGTCAAGAACTCAATAGAAAGGAAATAAAAGGTAGAAAAGAGGAGGTTAATTTACCAACTTGAAATGTGGAAGTTTGCAGCCTGTGGAAGGAAGCTTGGAAAATGAAATTGTGATTAAAGAGTAGTCTATAACCTCAGACAAAAAGGTTAGTTACTTCATACATTTCAACGTAACAATGACTACTTAAGGCAGACGGAGAAAGAAAAGCTTGAAGACATGATCATAAAAATACAAATAAGAAACATATTCCTTAGGGTTGAGTTGAAGATGTAGCAATTCTTCTTATATCATCATTGTCACCATCAAGTATTTATTGAGACCTTGAAAACCGCTTGTCCTGGCAATTATTTGAATGTGCCTATCTTTCTTAAGAGCCATTCTATTTATGAAAGCAGGTATAGAATCTTGGAATTGTAGACACAGAAAGAACTAAAGTACATTCAGGTCAAGCCTGTACTGATGAATGAATTTCCTTCACAGTGATTCCTGATGAGTGTTCACTCAGTGTCTGATTGAACATGATGAAGCAGTGATGTAGTTCAATTCTAGAAGCTTTTGTTGAGAGTTGATGTGCAAAGGACTGTGCAAGGTGCTGAGAGGGTAATGAAGTTAAATTAGAAATGAAAACTTCTGGGCAAAAAGCCACTGAGTTCATCTTAAAGTACCCATCCTGATCCAAATAAAGCCTCTAAAATAAATTAAAACAAGGCCATCATTTCCATGTTCTAGAAACAAACAAATAAACAAACAAAAACACACCGTGGAATGCAGGGGCTATGACTGTGCTCCCAGGAGTTTCTGGGTCCTGAAATTGAATGGCAATTCCATTCCTGCCAAAACCTATTTCATGCACCATGGAGACTGGAGGCAGGCTCAGTATCTAAAACTGGGGTTTGGGTGCTGTTCTCTTTGTCCTGAAAGGAGCCTGAAAACAGCTACAATCTCTGCCAGAAGCTACAATTTACATAAAGCTGCATTCCTGCAGTTCAGCAAGAAAGAGAGGGCTGTGCAACCTGGGCCAAGTTCCTTTCGGTCTTCGTGACTCCATCTGCAGTACCCCCCGTTTTACTGCAGAAAGGAAGGCCAGAGCTGCAAATAAAATACCCGAATCTGGACAAGAAAGTGAGAGCCAGGTGGAAGCAAAACAGGAGGGGACAGTGGAGAGAATGAGAGCAGAACACAGACCTTCACTCAAAGGCCCCAATGATAATTAACACTGAGAAAAACAGTCAACAATTCAAAATTGAAAGATGAATTTACTAGACAAAGCACCAAAAAGAGAACAATACCCAAAAGACTTTAAAATAGGTATGTTTAAGATCCTCCCAGAAATAAAGGAATAAAATCTATGAAATAAAAAGTCATTATGAAAAAAAGTCATAAAAAAGGTGGCTTTCTCAATAGAAGTTGAAAGAACACCTGGTAATAGTCAAACTTGTTCATGTAAATAAAATATGACACTTAGTAACAAGAGCTAATGGAACCTCCTTACCCTTTTGAAAAAGGGCCTCTACGAAAGTCTACAGTAAACATGGTGTAACTTCAGAAGCATTCCTATTAAAGCTAGGAGTAAAATAAACTACCTGCTATCCCTATTATTCATATGTGCTGTTGGTCCTGACTAAGACACTAGATCTGAAAAAAACATAGAGTGGCAGAAGAATTGAAATGATAGAAAAAATTGTGATTTGCAGATAACAACTGCATCCATAGAAAATCAGGGGAATCTATGAACTATTAGATATGATGAGAGTTCCACAGGGCTGGTCGATACAAGCTCTGCATAGACAAATCAGTACGATTTCTAAACATCAGCAGTAAACAATTTTAAAAGGTAATAGAGAACAGATATTATTTAGAATTGCAACTAAACGTATAAAATGCTGAGTAATAAAAACTATCAAATGATGCTTAAGATCTTTACGGAAAAATGATAAAATGTGATTTTAAGATATTATAAGAGCAAGAGATGAATAAAAGGTGAAATAGGCCATATTCCTAGACAGGAATACGTCATATGACAAAGATGACAATCTCTAAATTCGATGAAATACCAATTAAAATTTCAGTTTGACTCTCATAAATTGATTATAACATGCATATATAATGATTAATACCCAAGACTAGCCTAGATTATTTTTAAAAAGGAAAAGAAGTTAGGAGGACTTACTAACTATCATGACTTTTAATAATGAAGATAGTCTGATATTGACCCAGGGATCAAAATGGGTCAATGGAACAAAATAGTCCAGAATCATGCTCAACTGTGTAGAATATGATAGAATATATGGAAAATATATAATACATGACACATTGTACATCAGATCAGAAATAATGCAACACTTAATAAATAGTGCTGGGACAATTTGGAAAAAACTTATATCAGATTCTGTACCTCATATCATTCATAAAGTAAGTTCCAGATTAGTTAAAATCCTAAACTTTGAAAACAAAATTTAGAAAGGAGTAAAAGAAAAGTACAACATTATCTTTTATGACATTGGTTAAAGGAAGGATTGTTTAAAAAGACACGAAATTCAGAAATCATAAGGATAACTATTTATAGTAAGAGAATATGCACCAGATTTATAATGGCAGTTGCCTCTGAAGAAAGAGGAAGAAGAGAGATGAATGAAAAGGATGTAAAGGACTTCAATTTTATATGTAATGTTTTATTTCTTCAAAAAAAGCAAATATGATAATGTGTTAATCACTGTTCCCTCTTATTGGTGGATACATGGGTGTTAATTGCATTATCTTCTGCATTTTTCTAAAAAAAGTTTCAAGTCTTAAAACCAAAACAAAAGCCCACAGATAATTAAGAATTTAACTCTCAAGTCAACCATAGAGTTGTTGGGGTTATAAATAACCAAATAAGTAACTACAATAAAAATCAAAATAGTTTAAGTGAAATAATAGAAGTATAAAAAAGTGCTATGGGACTGTAGAAAGAAAAAAGTAATGTAACAAGTTGGATAAGTGCTTCATGGAGATTTCAATTGTGTGGAAACCTCAGAGACACATCATAATTCAATATTCAGAAAAGGCCTTGGTGGAAGAGTATTATAGACTGTGGCATCACGGAAAAATTGACACAACTTAGAGCTGTTTTGAGAAAAAAGATGTCTTAGGTCCACAGTGAGATAGAGGGAGATGAAGCTGGTTGTATTGTATGGGGTAAAGAACGGTGGCCTTGAAGGCTGAGGGTATAGACTCAAAACTGTAGGCCATGGAGAGCCAAGGAGGGTTTTTGGGGAAGAATGACAAAATTTGGCCTGAGAATCCAGAAGATCCTCCCAGTGACAGAGATAAGAGGAATTAGGGCAGACAGAGCATTGAAGGTGGGTGTGATTGAATTCTAGCTCTGCCCTGTACTTCCTTGAGCACCCATGTATAAGCTACTTTTTGATTCAGGGTCCTCCATTTGTAAAATCAGGGAACTATTTCTGAGTTACTTCTACTTCCCAAGCCTCTTGCAAGGATCAAGATAGTTACTGATTGAGAACGTTCTTTGAAAACTTTAAGAGCAAGACAACTGTGACGGATCAAATATTTAATGTGTAAGAACTCACAGCTCTCATACTCTCTCCTGTCTGAGGAACTCTGTCAGCACCCAAGCCTACTACCTGCCCCACCCCACCTACCAGGGAAGGGAAGTTCTGCTTTGGACATTCCTGTTCTTTGGGTTTTTGTAGTAGAGGTTCAGGGGAATGAAAAAAGGGATTGGGGATAATTTGTTCTCCCTGGAAGATAAAGCCTCCAAAGGGTAGGAGGGAGAGAGGAATTTATCAGCAGGTTTGAGACCAGCATAGATAAAATATTTGGAACTCCTCTACTGTTCTAGAGATATTTAAAGAATGGGATTTCTTTTTAATTACTTCTACCAGGTGAATTGTCTCCAATCTAAACCATTCTCCAAACAGAATTATGTGGGTATCTAAGGCAAAAATGTTCACATAAAACCATATACCGGGAGTATCTATCATTAGTACCTACCATTCTGGAGAGACATGACCAGAGCTGAATTAGGCAACAGGAGGGGAAGGGAACACACCCAAAACACAACATAACACAAAACAAAACAATAAAACAGGGGTGGGTGGGGAGAAAATAATGTAGAAACATGTCAATAACAGTCAATAACAGAGTGGACTTTGGAGGTGTCAGGATGAAGGGAAATGGCTGGGAGGATGGTGGTCCCAAATAACGGAAAGAAGCAAGATGAGAAGGATGTGAAGGCCAAGAATAAGGGAGGATTTGGATGTTGGGTGGCAGTGGCAAATCCATGAGGAAATAACAGGCAAGTGGTTGGAAATTTGAGTGTGTGACTCAGGAGAAATGTCAGGGTGATACATATTATATATATATATATATTTTTTTTTTTTTTTCAGTAAAAAAAAAAAAAAGGAATCATTGATGCCACAGAAATGGACCCAAAAGCTCAGGAAAAGAGCCCAGATTTAGAGGGAACAGAACTTAGCCAACTGTTGAGGACAAAGGGAAGAGGAGGGGGCAAGTGAAAGAGATTGAGAAGAGGTCGTCAGAGAACTAGGTGGGGAATCAAGGTTTCTGCATCCCAAAGACCAAGCAAGACGCTGGAGACACCTTTTGGGGTATGTGCCCAGCCTGTTCTCACAGTGCTGAAGATTGCCCCCTTCAGGTGTGTCCCCTGCAGGTGTGGG
>JAQZBX010003453.1:0-65192 GCA_029593785.1 Cabassous unicinctus
CACTGGATTCACTGTGGATTTTTCTAAATCTTGGCCCTGGGTACTGGCCTTTGGTATTATAGCTGCTCAAGACCCAGCTAAGTGAGTGATGCTTGGGGAACATACCACAATGGGCACATCCTCTTGTCTTGTTTTTTTTAAAAAATCATTTACTCTGGATTGAATACAAGAAATATTGTCTTGTTAGCTAGAGCTCATTTGGAGTCTGGCCTGAATCTCTGGACTTGGCTCAATGCCCTCCCTCAACTGACTGCTCTGGGTAAACCAATATACTGTCTTAGTGTATTACTGCTCCTTCCTCATGTTTGGGTTCTCTGTCAGTCTGTCAGATTTAGCTGATGAGCTCATTGACTGCAAATTGGTTGAGCAAGACAATGTTACTAATTCTCTATGCATACACAGCACCATTGTCTTCCACGGAGAGTTAGTAATAATTGACATCTTCTTCTGAGATCATTGGTATCTCAATAATCATTAATCATCAACTGTTATTAGAGCAAGAATTTATCATATTGAACTACAAAAGTGGATAAAAAGTAATATAATTCATATTGAACTACAAAAGTAGTTAAAAAGTAATATAATTCAGAAGATATATGTAAATATAAAATTACCAATTCTGAATACGTTTTTAAAGTAATACTTTTTTTCCCTCAAGGATGTTCACATGTAGTAAAAGAAAATGACAGTTACTTCTTTGTTATCATTCGAATGGCATAAATTGTTACTTTTTATGTGAGTGGGGAAAATATAGCATTTAAACATTTTGAGATGAGAAAGGAAAAGAACAATTTAATTGTTTATTGAAATATTAATGTTTGGTTTTTCACACATTATCCCCTATGCCATCTCCATTTAGAATTTAATTCACATCTCAGTTATACACTATTTTTCTGTTCCAGGTGCTCTAAAGCAACAGAGACAAACTGAATTAATTATGAATTCAGAAGGGATAGTTGGGAAAGGAACAATGGTATCCAAAGTTAACTGAATCTTTGCCACTCTGGAGCAGACTTTTTACCTGTGCTTTTTTGAGATCAGACAAGCTAATGGAGTTCCAACCAATACGTCTAATAATGATCATAATAACTTTTTATATTGGCTAGAGAATGGCCACCTATCCATACAGGACTCTTGTATTTAGTTGTCAACCAAGGACAAAACATATCAGAATAATGACTACTTTTAAATAGAAGACCTGGATCATTTTGTTAGAGGAACTTCTGGAAATCAAAGTGTAGTTGCTATTGAAATTCAGTTCAGTTTAATTTACCATTATTTACCTCTATATAGTACTTCGGAGTTCACAAAGACTTTTAAAAATGTAATACATGCATGTAATACAATTATATAAGCAAGATAGGACTTATAGTACTTATTATTATGTGCTTAGGTGCTAGGTTTACACAGGGGACTAGAACCTAACCACAGCCCTTAATGAATCCTAATAGTTGTATGATAAGTGGAATGTGATCATCTATGGAACTAGGGTTGAGAGAGCTGTTCTTTCTTCCTGTTGTCATCAAGAACTTTGGAACTGTGCTTGAATGATTTACAGGATATGCTCATATTTTAAAAAACAACAACAACAAAACAAAATTAAAAAACAGCAGGAGAGGAGACTTTTAGGCCAAAGGACTGTCAGTGAGCATAGGTCCAGAGGCAAGGGTGTGAATCATGTTGGTGGAAGTAAATGCATGCAGAAGAGAGAAGCAGAAAAAGCTGTTTAAGCAGCAGAAAGCAAAGGTTCAGAGTGCCAAGTAAAGGAAAATGAAACATCCCCTATGTTAGATGGACAACCTTTGAAGGATGCTAATCAGAAAAGTGAGATGATTATATTGTAATCATTGTAAAGGATGGGTTGGAAGAGAAAGAAACCAGAGGCAGGTATAATCTAATACAAAAGTCCTGGCTTGAGATGATGAGGGTCATGTTAATCAGTGGTGGGAATGGAGAGGAGGGGATAAATTCAAGAGTATTTGGAAGGTTGTACCAACTGGCTTTGGTTACTAATTAGATGGGATGGGATGGGGATACAGAAAGAAAAATGAGGCAGTGGTATCCTGGAGTTCTAGTTCAGATATCTGTTTTGATGATGGTGTTAACAAATATAGTGGTTATAGATGCAGTATAAGTAGTTTTTCATTGTTTCAGATAAGCTTGTGGATAGAGTGATTGGAGAGAAAGAAGAAAAACATTTGGTTTTAAACATTTTGACTTTTAAGTGCTGTTAGAACAGTCGATGGAAAATTTCTTAATGTATGGTAGGAGTTGAAAATAAGGATTTAAACTTAAAAGAAATTGGTGTTGGAAATAAAAATGGCATCAGCCTATAGTATTTAAACTGTCTATGATAGCTGAAGCAATAAGATAAAATGAAATCACCCAGGGTTGGGTAATGGTTAGGATGGTGGTCAAGAGAGGCCTCAAGGTCATTGGTTTGGTACAGTATCTATTAGAATAGTTAGCACATAGGATTTAACATGCCTGCTAAATGTGACTCCATTCTAGAGTCTCACTTCCTTGGTCTCAGGGACTGTATAATCTCTTTGTCAGTCATCTAGGAGTAATCAAATATTTACTGCTTGACAGTGGGGATAGAATATACTTGGGAAACCAAGTTAAGGTTGGAAGGCTGCTTGGTGTGAAAATGGAATTAAAGTTACAAAAGATTGCCCTGAATATGGGATGAGAGTTTAAAATAGCCTTTTTAAAGCCAGTCAGGTGCCTTAGAAAGCTGGCCTGAACACCCTTTCCTCTTCCCATCTAATAGAAGTAGAGTGAAGTAGGAAAATCCTGATACAGGGTTCAGGTACCCTGCCTTTCTTTCTTCTCAAAAGACTTCCTTTTCACGTTGACCTTGATTTTCTGATTGACTCAACTTTATATCCACAGGGCCCTGCTGGCAACTTCGCATGCCAAGGATCCACCAAGTAGGCCAGCCACATGCTTCCTGCCTGGCCCTGGTTTATGACCACAAGCATTGCTCAGATTCTCAGTCTGAGTCAAAACCCATTTACAAGATGTTTGTTTGTTTTTCCTGAAGGACTTAAAGTACTTGCAAAATGGTCTGCCGTGTCCCCCTCCAGAAAGGTTATTCATCTTTGAGATCCTGTGTAGCAGGAAAAAAGGAGGGAGAAATGGAACATGAATGCACAAAATTATATACAGCATTGTTATTTGTTAACTGTACCTTTCTGTTGGTCCTGTTAACTGTCCATCCGTTACCTCATTACCTATGTAACGGCCCTCATCCCGTTACACTGTGGAGCAACCTCTCTGTTGCAGCCAGGCAGGCCTGTCTATGTCTGCAGTACACAGCTATCTGAACATATCTGAGGCTTCTCACTGACAAGTGCTTCAACCCTTTTCTAAGTCATTCATTTTTATCTTTAAAATGCTTTTCACAACTGTAGCTTCTCCCAAAAATGTTTCCTATTAATGTAAAAACAAAACTGGGAAGCAGATGTGGCTCAAGCAGTTGAACGCCTGCTTCCCACATGGGAGGTCTGGGATTCAGTTCCGGGTGCCTCCTAAAAACAAAACAAAACAAAAAACAAAACAAAAAACAACAAGCAAACAAACGAAAAAACCAACTCTTGGAGCCGATGTGGCTCAGTTGTTGAGCGCCAGCTTCCCACGTACAAAGTCTTGGGTTCAATTCCCGGCCCTAGTACCTCAAAAACAACAACAGCAGCAACACACTCAGCCTATATTCCCTAGGGTTTTCGCCTATGGCAGCTATAAGTTTCATATCTCCATAGTATATCCCGGGGTATAACTTTCCATGTGTTATTTATGCATTCCTAGGCCATATTTCTAATTTTTCCAGAGCACTATCTTACCAACTAGCCCTCAGTTTCATCTGGAGAGATGGCTGAGTTGAATGGACCATTCGACTGAGTCAAACTGAAGTTTCTTAGATGATACGAATAAAAGTAATGAGGCTCCTCCACCTCACTGGCCCATGCTCGGTACCAGAAGAGGCATAATGTTACCTCTGCTCTCTGCTACACTTAAAATCCATTCAGAAATTTAATTTTAAAGGTTTTCAAATTCATATATGTCTCTTTTGACAAAACTTGACTAGAATTTATGTAAAACTAATGATAATCATTTTTCCATTTATTGTGAATATTGTTACATTTCAGTGCTGAAACATTAATGCATCTGATTATGGACTATTGCCTCAGATCAGGGATGTTGTAGAATAAGTTTTGGGGACCTGGAACCGCTATTGGATGAAGCCAGTGATTCGCTCAACAGGCGAGTTTCTTCTAATCACATCTTTAACTCAATCACTCAGTCCCTGACCCTATAAAAGGGAGGAGCCATGGGAAGGTACAGCAGATGAACCCAGTGCAGAAATCAAGTCACACATTGACCAGCATTCAGCCCATGATCACCCAGTTTGGAGGTCAACCCAGAAAGAGATTGCAGTCTTCAAGTGTCCCCCAGTTGTTAAAACAGACCCCCAGGGATACCAGTCAGCAGAGCCTGAATCCTCCAGGTTGAGTATCTCTGAGAAATCTTACTAACCATGGCTTTAGATCTCAGAACCTCCTTTCAGCGTGACCCATCCAGGAGTGATCCTGGGTCAGACAATCTAGAATCTGAACCCACCTAAGGACCTGATGTCCAGAGGAGAGAGAGGAACTCTGAGTCCCAGAAACCTCAAGTCAGCTCAGCTTATATCAAACCAAAAATGGCTCATCTGTAAGGCAGGTACTATAAAGACTCCGCAAGGTATTTTGCTTGTGACTGCAGCCAGTTTAAGCAAAGCAAGGAAACAATTATTTCTCAATTTGTCCCGTAATAGTTTATGTTGAAAGGACACTGCAGAAACAGGTCTATTTTGAGAGAAAAATGGGATTCAAGTGGAAGAAACCTGCCCTTAAGAGAAGTCACTCATCTCATGGAACAAATGCCAGCAGGAGCCCCAAGAGCTGAGAGCATGAGAACACGCTTCCAGGGTCTCCAAGATATTTTCCTTTAAACAAGACAAGGAGATAAATATAAGGAAGACAACAGCAACATTTCTGTGAAAACCAATCAAGTAAACGGCAGTAATCAAGTACCTTCCCTCGTTATTATTCAGGAAGACAATAGCCCTAAGTCTGAAGAGGGGAGTTGTTCTTGGGAGAACCTGCGCAACTCCAGAAGAGCAGAACTTGGCTCCTCCACATCCCAGAAAGGATCCCTAGGAGGACCCTTTTATCAAGATGTCCCTATGGAGGTGGGACCACAGTTTCTCTGCAGACCCGATCAAGTCAGCCCTAAGCCTGTCCCTACCAACCAAAGCAATGATGGAACATCCAGGTGTGATGGGGACAGGGTGAGGGTGGAGGGAGGAATTCAAGAACACTGATCCACTCTCTCTCTCTCTCATTCTGAAGAGTGTGATGTATACATGTGAGGCCTGGCTCTGCTGCAGCCATTTTGCAAAGATGAGGGAAGAATCTGACACACAGATATAAAGAGAGCTCAGAGAATGGCAAAGAAATGGAACTGGAGGCCTGATCAAATTGTTCCTCGTCTGCCCCACTTGCAGACTTTAATTGCCAGTGAAAGCAATAAATGACTTTATTAGTTGATCCAGTTTGAATGGAGTTATGTTAATTGCAACTAAAAACATATCAATTGACACTTTAAAAAAGCCCTATCCCCTCCCTACCCCACCCCCACTGGCCCTTCCTTGTTTTTTTCTAGAAGTATTTCACACACTAGATTTTCTCAGAATAAATTCACTTTGGAAAATGCTGATTTTGACAGTTGATGACTGTTAGCTGATGTCCCAGAGAGGACAAAATATGCATCACTTTAACCGAGATCTTTCCTATTTGTAAGAATTATTTTTATATCTACTGTCATGAAGTCTAATTGCAAAGAAATCTTAAATGTTAATCTTAGAAAATGGCATGAGATTTAAGTTTTTGACACAATTTTTCAAGTGAGTGATTAAAAACACCTCTGAAATGTTAGTAAAAGAAAAGAAGAGAAAGGAAAAAAAGGTTGCTATGACTATGGTCAAAGGAAAAAACAGTACATGTCAGGAGAAAGAAAAATAGAAAAGATAGAAAAAAACCAAAGGTAGGGATAAACAGTCAATTTTATAGAAGGGGAAGTTTTGACACTAATCTGGAAGAGAAATATACAGTAAAATTTCTGGGATTGTATAATTTAATGTCATGTAATGTGAAGGTAGTTATAAATCACAAGAAGATTTCTTATGGTTAAGTGAACAGAAAAATGAAAGGCTTAATACAGCAAATATAATTCAATGATATTATTAAGGTTGTTCTTATATTATTTTAATTATGATCTGTGTTAATCAGCCAAAGGGGTGCTGATGCAAAGTACCAGAAATCTATTGGCTTTTATAAAGGGTATTTATTTGGGGTAGAAGCTTACAGTTACAAGGCCCTAAAGAGTCCAGCTCAAGGTACCATAAGAGGTACTTCCTCACCAAATGTCTGTTGTCACGTGTTGAAGCAAGATGTTTGTGAGGTTTCAGCCTTCCTCTCTCTCTTAAGGCTCTGTGGGCCCAGCTCCTTCCCATCTCAACTGTAGGTGGGTGGGCTTGTTTCTTTCCAGGCCTGCCTCACGGCCCTGGTCTCTTCAACTGCAAACTATGACTGAATGGCTCATCTTTTTTTCCTGGGGCCGCAAGATCCCCTTCCATATCTTTGAAGCTCCCTTCTTCTTTTCTTGTCTATCTGCTTCTGTCTCCTTGAGTGAGTGTCTATTTATATAGCCCACCAAGGGGGTGAGGACACAACTCTGCCACATGATCCATAAACAAAAGGGGGATTAAAAAGGATGGTAGGGGAAGTGGATGTGGCTCAAGCAGTTTGTAAACTGGTTTGTTACTCTGGGCATGATACCCTTTGATTGATTTAAATTCAAAGGCTTTACATTTACTTGATTAAATCAAGATTAGGCCAATGTTTTGACTCATTAGGGCAACTCAGTTTGAGTCCCTACCCACTTGGTGGGCTATATAAAACAGGACACTTAATCAAGGAGACACACAGAAGTAGATACACAGAAGAACATACACAGAGGAAGGGAGCTCCGTAGATACAGAAGGATCCTATGGCCCCAGGAAGGGAGATGAGCCATTCGCCTGATAGTTTACAGCTAACCTTGTGAAGAGACCAGAGCAACTGAGCCTGGAAAGAAATGAGCCCTCCAGCCTACAGCTGAGATAGGAAGGAGCTGGGACCATGGAGCCTTAAGAGGAAAGAGGAAGGCTGAACCCTCGCAGACATCATCTGCCATCTTGTTTCAACATGTGGCAACAGACTTTGGTGAGGAAGTAACCTTGAGATGGATTCTCTAGGGCCTTGTAACTACAAGCTTTTCCCCCAAATAAATACCCTTTATAAAAGCCAACAGATTTCTGGTACTTTGCATCAGCACCCATCTGGCTGACTAACACATAGGACTACTCCCCACTGGCATGAACCTAATTTGATTCAATTAAGTCTGGCTGAACTGCTGCTCTGCTCAGTATGACCATCAAAATGTTATTTTCAATCATCTTCGGAAAGAGAATAGGAAATGTTATTTGATCCTTTAGCAATGGTATTTATCAAAATGACATGTGACTTGTATATGGTGGCAGGATCCTGAGCTACCTAGAGTTTGTAAAATCTTTTCAGTTATCTGAGGAAACCTCTATGAGTGTGCAATAATTACAGAATAGACACGTGAAAAGCATTACATTCATGAGTTGATTGGCATCACCCTTAGTTGATCTGAGATTAACATCTCTGAAGGTTTTAATTTAGAATCATTTGCCAAGTTACATCATTCCTAAAGCATCTTAAATCAGGCAGGATGGGCTAGAACCACGTGTTGATGTCACAGGGTGTAGCTTGGTCCAAATGGTACCTGATTTAGTCAGCAGTCATGCCCATATCATGAATGATCTGCTGTGTAGTGCTAACAAAAATGATCACCTGCTCATGTGGCATGTCCTTAAACAACAGGTCTTTATGGTTGGCAGTGGGGTGGCAGGAGGGTTGCTAAGGGAATGAAGTTACAGGGACCTAACAGAACCACTAGCAGAGTGGGATTTCTGGGCCAAAGTAGGATCACATCCAAGGTGAGCAGCAGCTGCAACAGCTTTGCTAATTCTTATGCTAATCCATGACAAAATAAACTGTCCATTCCTTAGATGATACATACATTGCCACCTCAATGAACCTCTTATAGATAATACAAGCTGTTCATTTGAATCCTGGAATGCAAAAAAAGTCACATTGGCTGTTTTTTCTAGTTCAGCCAGTGAATTCTTAAGTTGCCAGGCAACTGTGCAGGTCTGAATGTATGACGACTCATATACCCTTTCCACTGCCCCACAGTATGACTTTGCTCAGAATGGCAGGGAGAGAGAAAGACTAGAAGAGAGAAATGGTTACAGTATGTTCTTATATTTCTACAGGGCTTTGTAGGTGCTCAGAACATGATCTAGCATGGTGAATTGTTTCCGTGAAGGAGGCAACTGGAAAGGAGAATTGAAGGAAGATAATTTAGAGTTGGCTGATCATGATGCAACATGGAAGCTCATATTTACTACTCTTTATTCTATACAACCTGATTGAAATAACAACAACAATAACAACTACCACTTATTGAGTATTTATCATGCTTTATATGTATGCTTTCATTTAATCCTCCCAACAATTCTATGCAATGAGTGCTATAATTAGCACCATTGCACAAATGAGGATAACAAGTGTTGGGTCATCCTAGTTTTCCCATTTACTTAAATAGCACCCTGGAATGAAGTGTTTGGGCGAAGTGTATGAATGTATAACCATTGAGCAATTCCTCATTACACTGAGTAAAACTATTTGCCTCATTTTCTCATTAAGTTTGCATTTTTTCCTTCTGACCTTCTCTTCTTTATAGAGGAAATCTTTACTCACAGATACATAAGAAGCCTTAGGTATTAGTTGTAGTCAGCGTTTTAGGAGCCATTTGAACTCAATTAAGTAATTTAACTTGAATTTCCTCTGAATTTTATAGAATGACAACAACAGAGTCTATTAGAGGTGTTCAGTTAGAGAAGAAACACCACAGGATTTAGACTAGAACATGGTTTTGAAGGTCAGAGTGGAACAGGTAGATCACCTCCATAGTTTCATTCTGGTTTTCTCCAAACCCAATTACCTACCTTTGTGAATTTAAAAGATGGTAGTAAGGAGAACACAGTACAGTTTGTATTTCATGCTTACAGGATTGGTTGAAATTCGGAAAGCAGCAATAGATATTATTCTAGAGTCATCTAAGAGAATATACATGGATTTTGTAGATTTATTACAAAAATATTTGGGGGCAGACTTTGAGCTAAATATGTATATCCAATGTGAAATGATATAGGAAAAATGAAAACAGGATGATTTCATTCATGTACTCATTTATTTAATATTTATTGAATACTAACTATATGCCAAGCACTGTTATAGGTACTGGTGTTTAGATTGCTCAGTGGTAAGATCATGGGGTCAGCAAGCATACTGCTTAGGCTGAAATCCTGGTTCTACCACTTCCTAGTTGTGTGGCCTTGAGCCAATTTACCTAACTTTGTGCCTCAGTTTGCACATGTATAAATCAGGGATGAAAATGGTACCTACGTTGTAGGGTTATTTTTGAAGGTGAAAGGGATAATATGCGCAAAGTGCTTAGAGCAGTGCTTGACACACCCTGAGTGTTATATAAGCATTTGCAATTTTTTCCCCAAACAAAATAGGTTCTGCCCTCAGGAAGCTCCCAGTCAAGTTTATATAATCTTCCTCAGTCACCGTAGTTGTTGATATGACTATGAAAGCAGAAGAGGATCTCTATTGCTTCCCAAAGGCCTTTCCCATTGCTGTATTCACACAACCTCTTCCTTAACCCCTGGGCACTGGAGCAGCAATGCTGTTTTCCACTACTTAGACTCTGGGCACCACAAGCTCTAAGCTTGGGAAAAATCTGTAAATTTTAGGTCAAGGAAGATTTTTTTTCAAATGATCAATGTGAACTGAGAGTATTAATTTCTTTTTTTGGAATTATATCTCCGAGTAAGGACTAAGATGCTTTATTTGTTTTCCCAAAGGACCAGGAAGCTTGACTTTCTTGAGACAATAATTTAAAACTCTCTCTCCCACCTACAAAGATGGCACTAATGGCTGCGACCCAATATTTCTCTTCCTGAGGCCATGTTTTCTAATATCACATCTGGCTTGTCCAAATAAATCAGGTTCAAGAACATCAAACATCATATATTATCAGTAGTAGTATTGTTGACATCACTGGTGTTAGATATTTCTAGAGGTAGGTATGGTAATAAGAAGATAAATAGCTAACAGATTCTGATAACCAGAATCTGAATTCTAGATCCCATCCCATTTTGCTTTTTAAAAATCACATGCTGGATGTAACCCTTTCCTCCTTCCTTCAACTAATTTCCTCAGTTGGTGATTTGTGTACCACAGACATGGCACCCAAGCAGGGTACAGGACTTGGGGTCTTGATTTTTCACCAGAGACCCTTTTCCCTTGTACCCAGAATTCCGAGAAAAAAAATTTTCCCCTTTGCCTCCTTGAGCAGAGTTTTTCTGGTCTGTCTGTTACTGAGTGGACAGCGTTTCCAGGGGCCTGGTTGGATGCCATGGTCCTGCCTTGAGCAGACCTATGGTCAAATTTCCTCTCTTGCCTCTAGCTTCTAGAGCCTATATCTGGTCCAGTAATTCTTTTGCAACACTCCTTCTCCCTGCCAATCCCAGGAGGTAGTCTGTGAGCCTATCCCTCAAGCTTTAAGCTTCATTTTTGTTACTAGAACTCAGGGATTTCTCTCTCTCTCTCTTTTTTAAAACAGTTTATTGAAGTATATCATTCATACATGAACATACATAAACAATAAGTGTTCAGTAAACATTGTGAACTTACACAACAAACATGCATAACATCATACAGGGCTCCCACACATCACCCCACCTCAAATACTTTGCATTGTTGTGAAACATTTGTTAACAAATTATGAAAGAGCATCGTCAAAGTATTACTACTAACTACAGCCAGTATCTTACTCCCCTATATATTTATATTTTGTTAAGGATTTATATATTTATTTATTCACTTTTATCCATTTTTACCACCCCCCACGCCCCGTTTTTGCTGTTTTTGTGTCCATTTGCTGGGCAACTCTCTGTGTCCGTTTCCTGCCCTCTCTTCTCATCCTTCTCCTTCTGTCTTCACTGGGATTCGATCCTTGGAACTTCTGATGTAGGAGAGAAGCATCCTACCATCCATGCCACCTTAGTTCCAGGTTTTTTGGCGCGTCTCGTCTTGGCTCTCCCTTGTGTCACTCTCCTGTTACGTCATCATCTTGAGGCATGGCTCACGGGGCCTGATGGCACATCCATGCACAGGACCTGGTGGCCCACGCACCTTCTATGTTTTTCTTTTTTTTATTTTTACGGGGAGGTCCTGGGATCAAACCCAGGTCCCTCCATATAGGAGACAGATGCCCAACCATTTGAGCCACATCCATCCCCCTGCTATATCTCTTAAGGTTGACCAAAGATATCTAGATTTACAGTCATTTCCCATACAGGATGGTCATATAATAAATCAAGTTTAGTTTATCACCAGCATTCTAAAAACCAGACCTAGGGAGAAAAACTATGTCTGGGGATACATGCATAGTTTCTAATATAGCGAATGTTTAGCCTACCCTGATTATCACAAAATCAGGACAGCGAGAATATTCACATACTTTCTCTCTTTTGAACTCAGCTATGTGCTATATTACTATTTTTTCATAGGCTTTATTTTTCAAAGCAGTTTTAGAATTACATAAAAGTCAAGAAGGTAGTACACAGAGTTCCCATATATCCCCATACACAGTTTTCCCTGTTAATAACATCTTATGATCTATTTGCTATAATTAATATTGATACATTATTAACTAAAATTCATAGTTTATTCATATTTTCTTAGTTTATATCTAATGTCCCTTCTTTCTGTTCCAGGATGCCCAGCCAGGATACCAGCTTACATTTAGTCCTTATGTCTCCTTACACTCCTCTTGGCTGTGACTGTTTCTCAGGCTTCCCTTGTTTTTGATGACCTTGATGGACTTGAGGAATACTGGTCAAGCATTTTGTAGGATGCGTCTCTATTGGAATTTGTCTAATATTTTGTTCATAATTAGACTGGGGTTATGAGGTTTGAGGAAAAAGATCAGAGAGGTAAAGTGCCATTTTTATGAGATCATATCAAGGATAATGTTATCAACAGGATTTATGATTGTTGATGTTGACCTTGATTATCTGGCTGTAGTAGTGTTTGTCAAGTTTCTCCACTGTAAAATTACTGTCCCCCATCCACCCTCTTTAACATACTGTACTCTTTGGAAGGAAGTCACTATGTACAGCCCACACTTAAGGTGTGGGGGGTTATGCTTTCCTGTATGACTATTTTTTAATGGTTATATTTGACCTAGGGCATCTATGGGTTTATAGAGCCAATGGGGTTCTGTGTTTGTCTTTGTCAAGTTGCTACTCGTGGAAATTGAGTCTGTCCCCAGTGTTTTCTATTCTCCTAAATATAATGGAAACCATTTGGTTCTCATATTTGGTTATCCCCGCAGCATCCTAGTGGAAGATTGCTAGCTCCTTCTTTTACTTTTCTCTGCTTTTGGCTTCTGTGTTGCAATAGTCTCTCAGCCCATGCCACTTTGGCCTCCCTCTGAGTCTCCTTTGTCAATCTCTCCTCCTCTACCCATCGCTAATCATTGAAATTCCTTCATCCTATGTCTTCTAACCTTCTCACTCTCTCCCTAGCCCATCTTGTTTGGCTTTTGTGACATCTTGGTCATTTTTATGACTAAGTGGATAGATCCCAAATGTATTTGTTTCCTGCCAAGATTTCTCTTTTGAGCCCGGGATAGATAACTCTCTTTCTGACTGTCTTTTGTATTCATCTACGTATCTGCCCATCTTTCTATCCATCTATCTAGCTAATCTCTCTGTTTATCTATCTATGCTCCACTGGGTATCTGGGTGTCTCTGTTCCCTAAACTGAATTCCTCAGCCTCACCTACAAACCCAGGAGATCTTTAGATGTGGTTGAACTCAGGGACTTACACATGACCATCAGGATCAAATCATGTTTGCTTCATCTCTTGGTGCTGCTTTCCTCAGTGTTGGCATCATTCTTGGGCCATTTCTAACATTTCAGGAATAAAATGGCTGCTAGTAGAGCCATTGAAAAAATGATTTTTTTTCTTCCTAAAAGTTCTATTAAAAGTGCTGGGATTGAATCTCCTTGGTTCTGTCTGAATCATGTATCCACTGGAACCTATTACTGTTCCCTAGGGCCTGCTATGCTCTCTGATTGGCAAGCTCCTGGTCACATGCCACTCCTGAAACTGGGTATACTGTCAGTTTAACATGACCATGTGTACTGAGGGGAAGATATGATTTACCTGAAAGAAAACTGGAGCATATGTGTGCAATTTTCAGAAGGGGAGAATCATGCTGGGTATGCTGGACCACTGATCTCCCATTCAGAGATTTCAAAATGCACATCTGACAGTGTCAATACCTTGCTTACAATCCTCTATGCTTTTGGGATGAACTTCAGACTTCTTACCAAGGCCTTCAAGGTTCTGCCAACCTCTCTGACCCCATCTCAAGTCTGGCTTTGCTTGCCTTACTATGGTCCAGCCACACTGGTCTTGGTTTGTACCTTACTTGAGCAATGCTCTTTTCTGCCTCAGGGTCTTTGAACATGCTGTTCCCACTGTCTGGAACATTGTCCTCTCTTCTCTCTATTTCTCCACCCTCATGCCTTTGCTTAGCTAATGTCAGCTTCTCAGCTAAAATATTATTTCCCCAGAGAAGAATTGCTGATTTCTCAGGGTGAGTTAGGTCTCTTAACTACTCTCATGGTCCCCTGCACTTCTTCACAGGACTGATCACAATTCTAATTAATTAGTTATTTTTATAATGATCAGTCAGTCTTCCCCAATGGACTTTCTGTTCCATAAAGGCAGGGACTGTGTGTTATTTACTGTCTTAATGCTAAATCCCTGGTGCTTGGCACTGTGTGTGGCACATAGGAATCATTCGGTGCATATTTGTTTAATGAATGAATGAAGGTTCACATACATGATCTCATTTGATGCTTGATAACTACCCCATGATGTAGGTTTCATTTCAGGATGAAGACAAGAAGGCTCAGCATGTTGAATTTGTCAAGGTCATTCAGCTAGACTGCAGCAGAATTTGGACGTTTTCAAATTGAGAAATAGTTGCCTTAAAATCAACTCCTGAGGCTCCTGAGGCCTTATCCTGTTTAGTTTTGAGCAATTTGCTAAGAAGGTAAATGTGAAAATGTGTGAGGCAGGGGTGCAAAGGGGAAGCCAATGGAGAGTTGTCTAGAAGGGAGGGCATAGAGAAAGGGGGCAGGAAAGCACCTGAAAGAGAGAAAAGATACTGAAGAGGGTGGTTTATCCCAAATATGTGATGTGGGAAGGAGTTTGATAGGAAACTGGACCCTGGAGGGCTTGGGGTGGAGTTTGGGATTATGATGTTAACTACCATCAGGGAAATGTTTGACTCATCTTCCCTCACTTTCTTGGCCTTGTTCCCAGGTCCCACACCCTCTTGTTGGCTCTGACAGGTTTTACAGAGCAGGAAAGAGAAGAGCAAAATAGGAAGAGCAAAAATAAGGCAGTCCCCACGTTATATCCAGGCAGTGGGAGTTACAAAGCTCCCTCTGTTGAATAGAGCTTAGAATAAGAATATTTCTCCCACATAAAACCAGTGTTAAGGTAAGGGCAAGGTTCTTAGAGTCCTCTGAAGATCCATTAACTCATGGCGTTCTGGAAATAGTACTAATAATGACTTATTTCAATTTAGATGACATTTACTGAGCTCCTTCTCTGGAGCAGGAACTGTGGAAGGTGTGAGATATTTAAGGAGCCGTGCTGACTTCCACTGCCCTTGAGGAGTTGTCAGCTATGCAAGGATTTTGATACTTTGGGGCACCAGCCTCTTAACTTGACCATTGTTTCTACAGAAAGGTGAATTCACAGCCATAGCACAGGGGGTGTGAGCTGCACTGAGAACATGCCGACCTTCCTGCCTCTGGTTCCCTTTTCTTATCCTCCCCTTTGCAGCCACTTCTTCTACTGAGTGCAGCCTCTGGATTCCTGGCTCCTACCAAGAAGGAAATTCAGGAGCTTGGTCTATCCAATGTGCTGGAGCTGAAGCCCTGAGTTTGATCATTAAATAGCCATGTGGCCATGGGAAAGTTACATAGTATCTCTGAAACTAAGTAATAAATTTCATCCTCCTTGCTTACCTCACAGGTTCTTGGGGACTATTAAGTGATATATTATATATCTGCTTTATAAGCAGTAAAGCATTACAAAAGGTAAAAATTGTGGTGTTTCTCATAGAGTCAATGAGCTGGAGGGGGCTTTAGAGATCACCTAATGTCAACCCTCCTCCACGGAATGCCAGATACTGTTTCAAGCAATTTACAAATATTAAGCCATTTCATCTTCAGAGCAGCCCGGTGGGGTAGGTACTATTATAGTTATTTTACAAATGTGGAACAGAGAGGTTAAGTGATTTGCCCAGGGTCACATAGTAAATGATACAGTTGCGATTCAAGGCCGGGTAGTCAGGCTTCAGAGGGCTTTGTTAACCACCACTTGTTAAACTAAGCTTCCTCCATGAGCACAGTGTGTGTGCCCTTCTGAGAGCCCTTGACAGAGGATTACACTTGCTTGCCTTAGAAGGTCCTGGAAGGCAGAGACTGTACCTCCTTCATATACACCCTCACACGCTTGCACGGTGCCTGCCACATAGTTAGAGCTGAGTAAAAATTTGTTGAATTTATAATTATTATTATTTTTTTTAAAGATTTTTTTATTTTATTTAATTTATCCCCCCCCTTGCTGCTTGTGCTGCTGTGTCCATTCGCTGCGTGTCTTCTCTGTGTCTGCTTATCTCCCCCTTGCTGTGAGGTCTTGCCGCATCAGCCCACGGCGCCACGCGAGCCGGCCTGCCCTCACAAGGAGGCGCTGGGAAGCGAACCCAGGGCCTCTCATATGGTAAACGGGTGCTCTATCCATTGCGCCACACCCGCTTAGGCCTGCCCTCATAAGGAGGCCTCAGGATGCGAACCCAGGCCTCCCATATGGTAAATGGGGGCTCTATCCACTGAGCCACACCCGCTTCCTGAATTTATAATTAAATAAATGTCCTCTGGGGAGATGTACAAGACTGACACACCTACTGTGTTTTTCTTTCTTTTCTTGGCTAATCATGATTATTTCCTTTAACCATTCCCAGTAAAAGATTTTTGGCATTTTTGACGATCTTCATTGCTCTCCTTTGTACATTCTCCACTTCAACAATGGCCCATCTAAAGTGAACTGCTTGGGCCTGGACATGAACACCAAACTTCCAGAATATTCTGACCAGTATCTGATGGAGTGGGACCATTCTTTCCTCCCTCCCACAGTATATCCTCATTATTGAGGACTCTTTCCTCAGGAGTCCACCCCTGCCCCTGCACTATTTATATGCCTGGGGTTCTGGACCCACAGGACTTTACCAGTGGTCTAGGCAGGTAAGCCATTGAATTCATTAAACTCTTTTGGGAGCTGGGGTAATAGTAAATAGGGAAAGGGATTCAAGGGAAGAAAAGAGATAATGATGAGGAGGGTGTTGGGACAGGAAACTGCATCTTCTAATATGGAGAATTTATCAGTTTTGTTTCATGGCATGACTACGGTCACCTATCTTGAAAGAAAGCAGGATCGTTGGCCTCACAAATTGCACTATACTTAAGGGGATAATGGGACAAGATGTTTGAATTGGGACAAAAATGCTTGTAGTGTGCCCGTTGAACTCCTCAATTTGGGAAGACTCGACCCTTTCTATTCAGACTAAAATAAATGGACGAAAAGCGAGATTAGATTATTGGATAAACTGGCTATCACACACACGATAAATTCCAACCAGGGCTTTAATTTTTAGTTGTCTGTTTTGGATAGAGATCACTTCGGGGAACTGTATGCTCCACTGAACACTCCGTCCATACTTCGTTCTCGGAGTCAGCGCCTCGCCTCCAGCCAGCAGAGTCGCCTGCTCCCGGGATCGCAACCCGGGAGCCGGAGGGTGGGGCCGCGAGGGCGGGAGCGCGCGCCGCGGAGGCGTCGGTGGGTGCCAGTGGAGGAAGGAAGGCTGCCTGGAAGCGCGCGCTCCCGTCACGTGCGCGCGCCTTCCCACCCTCCATCCCGCACGCCCGCGCGCCCGCTCGCATTCCCAGGAAGTCTCGCGATGTCGTAGCCGGCTGCTCCCGCTGCGGGTGGCTCGGGCTGTTGCTGTGGTTCCCTGAGTTGCTGCTGCGGCGGCAGCGGCGGCGGTGCTGGTGGAGGTGTCCGCCCCGGGGCGGATGTTGACATTGTGTTGTTGTTGCTGATGGTAATGGCGGCGGCGGCCGCTGCGACCCCGTCTCTTCTGTAGCCGGAGCCGAGACAGCCAAGAGCGAGCTTAGCGGCCTCTTGAGCCGGCGTCAGCGACTCCCCTCAGCGTCTGCCGCCTCGCCGGCCCGTACGCCCGCCGCAGCCCCAGAAGTCAGGCCCCTTTGGGCTGGGGGCCTCGGAGCCTCAGGATGGCGGATTTCGACGAGATCTATGAGGAGGAGGAGGACGAGGAGCGGGCCCTGGAGGAGCAGCTGCTTAAGTACTCGCCGGACCCGGTGGTGGTCCGCGGCTCCGGTCACGTCACCGTGTAAGGCCCGGAAGAGGGTGAGGGTGAGGACGGGAGGTGCAGGGCGGGAGTGGGCGCCTCGTACTCCTCGGGAGCCCTTTTTTCCCCGGTGTCCGACTTCTGTTGGGGGCCTTTGGGAAGAGTAGGCGACCAGGAAGTGAGAACTTGCTTTATTTTAATTTGTTTAGGTCTCCAAAGTGGGGACAGAAATTACCCTTCCTCCTCCTCACACACCCCTTTTAACAGGCCCCACAGGCCTGGGCGATGTGACGGATCCCAGTAGGGAAGGTTTTTTTAATTTTTTTTATTTTTTAGGGTCTCTCCTTCGGGCCACCGTTCAGCTTCGGGGTGGAAGTACACGTACTTATGAGGTGCCTGTCCCTTGTTTTCTCACCCAGTTACCCTGTGGTTCTCTCTCTCCTGTGCCTTTGAGCCTAGTGACATATGGCTCAGAGGCCACATCTGGGCCGTGTAAGACCCCAGTGATTTTCAGTAATGAAGTTCGCTGTCGTTGTCTCTGTGTATTTCACATATACCCACGGTCTTCCAAGTTTCTTACAGAGTTTAGTTTCTGCAGAACCAGTGCCACGTTCCTGTAATTTTTTATGATAAAATATATAAACGAACATAAATTAAAAATATCCAGAAAGATATACTGTTTACTACTCATTTTTTGTAAACCTACGTCATGGACACATACTCTACTCCGGTTACTGAGGGTTCTCTGCTATCTAAGTCCCTCCTTGGGGCATGAGCTCGAGGATGGCCTCTTCACTTGATAAGGTTTCCTGTAAATACGACTAGCAACATTTAAAAGTCTCTTGATATTAAGAAGGAACGCAAGCTTTCTGAAAGGTCATGACTAATAAAGGAATGCGAAGACTTGAACCAAATAATGAGCTGTCCGGAAGCAGGAAGTTTTGTAATGTTTCTCTGAGAGGTTCGAGTTTTGTACAAGTTGGAAGTATTAATGCTCTTTTTCATTTTAGAGCTCTTGTTCAGATCATAGATCAAACTTTCATACTTGTCAGATATCTCTGTACTTCACCTTTTCAATAAAATGAAAGGACCAGCAATTCTGAGAATGTTTGGAACCGATTCATAATATTTTTGATATAGAGTGAGTGGGATGTACTGTGAAAAACTTTAGCGAAACAGTAAGATTTCTCATAAGATTGTCAGCAAAATCCTTGCATTTCTTAGTGTATGATATGACCAACCATATTGTTGTTTGGATATGCTTATGTAATGCTTTGATGTCTTTTTAACAACTGTTAGTTTATATTCAGGTAACTTAACAGGGTAAAAACACTGCATAATTGCTGTCATTGGAATGACAAGACAATGGAATTTATTCACTGCCATAACAGTTAAGTGTTTTAACTGTCATCTCTAGCTGAATTAATAAATATAACCAAATATCCTAGATAATAAATCTTTTTAAATGTATATGTCACAGAACTTTTAAAGTCTCCTAACCTGTCATTTAGTTTTTGGTTTGACTCTTACTATCATTTTATATTGTTTTAACCTGAGGAGTATATGGGTGCTTAAAGAAGGAATTTTAAAACTTTTTCATGCTATCTACCCTTTCCTTGCTCCCCCATTCCTCCTGTCAAAGAATGGCTGGCAAGTTTGTTTTTAAAAGTGTGCAGCTACAGTTGGAGAAGAACAACTAAGTACTTTTTTGAGTAAATGGAAAATATAATGGGCCAAGTGCCCAGAAGCAAATAGGTGATCAATAAATTTGATTGTAGCTGGCTACTGAGAGAGATTAACAGGGTGGGAAAGAATTATTAGTGGTTCTCAATCTTAGCTGTCCATTGGAAACACCTGGGCAGCTTTAAAAACTATGCTGCTTGGGCCCACCCCAGGCCATTTGAAGGCCAAATTGCTGAAAGAGGGGCTCAGGCATCCATATTGTTTAAAAAGTCCCATAGTCCAGTGTGTAGCCAGTACTGAAAACCACTATTCTAGGACATAAGGAGGAAATATATACCACTAATAAAAGTATGTTTTTCTACATTGGAAGTTACTATTTCTGTGATCTCCCTCAGTCACTTCCCTCTTCTTCTGATTACTCTGGGTTCAAATCTAGCCTCTGCCACTTGGGTAAATTATTTAATTTGTGCCTATTCAGTTAAGATGGAAATAGATAGATCATTAAGGATGAAGTGAGACAATGCTTGCAAAGAATTCATCACAGTATGTGGTACTATGTTCAATAAATGTTTAGTCTCTATTGATTATCCTCCCCAGAAATAGTTTTCTATTTTGAGAAACACAAGTGACTACTGAAAAATCAGAACTACTGATTTTAAACCTAACATTGATTCACTTTAGTCCTATTTTTCCAGTTGTAAACAGCTGTATGAGCTTAAATTACTGTATGATATTGTGATAAGAAATAGTAAGGTTCTTTCCTCAAGACCTAAGCATACATATACCTACGTAGAGTATGGTAATAGTAGTACAAAACTTTTAACATGATGTTGTCATGCAAAATTCATAGGTGTATTATGCCAGTGAGTAATTCAGTTGGTACCTATAAAGGTTTTTTAAGTTGGTGCCTAATGTGTTACTCTGACTGTTGAGCACTTCAGTTTTTCTTGCCTTTGAATATAAACTTTTAAAACAGTCATAGTGTTTTTCACAGATTTAAACTTTTAAAACAGTCATAGTGTTCTTCACAGATTTGCTTTGGAGTAGGCCTTTGCAGTTGAATATTTCTACTCTTCCCCCCTGCCCCACTTTAATGTTACAGTATTACTCTTATTTTAGAAACCCCTGTATTCTCATATGATATGATTGTTGTGTCATTGTGGTGATGTGAGAAAGTGAGTTACCTTTCTATTACACATGTCTAGGCTAGTTTGGGACATAATCAGATTTTTGGAATATAAGGATGCAAAATGTCTAATTCACTAAGCAAAGTCTATTTTAATATGTTTTTTTCTGTAGACATATTTTCATATTGACCCCAATCAGATTTATACTTTGTATTTCCATCATGGCTAATATTCTTTTTTTAATAATCTTCTGAATGGATATAATAATTTTCCTTCATTGTTAGATTTGGGTGTAGCAGTAAGGAAGAAGATGATAGCTCAGACAAATCTTGTACAGAAACATATTTTGAAGAAAAGTGATAGTGGAAGGAAGGGAGGGAAATGATACATTATATTGCTATTATTGTATAATTATATATCTGTAACTTAAAAGACTTGAGTTCACAATTCATTTAAAAGTAGACTTCCTGTTTTTGTAGAGACTGACTAGATGAGTTTTCAGAGTGACTTCTTGTCTTATTATGTAATTAAGATGTGGAAAAAGGTGAGTAATTTATTAGGTGGTGTTGACCAGACTGGCTAGTATTGTAAAATTATGGAGTTCTTTACCCCTCAGAATAAATTTGTGCAAAATATATTGATCATTTGTTGAAAACCTTCATATTTCACAGTGATGATAACTCTTAAGGAATGTGTTAATCCAAAAGATTAGCATTTAAAAGTAGTTTTAGGTCACTACTTTCTAGTCAATATATCACTATAACTGATAACATTTTCTCCTTTCTCATTTCATGCCTCTCCTATATCAGAATTAAATTAGGGGCTTTCCTAAGGCATGCATAATCTTTGACTTCTAATTTAAGCCTTGTCATAGAGCCAAGTTATTTTGCCAAGTTTTGTTTCTAAAACTTAGAAACAAATTCATTCTCTAAGTGAATTTCCTTTTAATTGCACTAAATTATCATATCCTGGTGTACTCTCTTCTGAAATGTAATCTTACCTTCTCCACAAGTAGTTCCTTGGTCTAAGCACCAGTTTTTATGGTTCTGTGAGACATCACTCTCTTTGCTTGTCTTTATCTCAAGTATGTTGTGGAAAATTAAAAGCTTTGGAAGTGTGACTTGAAATGAAAAAGTTTAGAAACTACTTTGGGGTACAATGTGATCTTTGTATAGGAGACATCACAAAATACACCTCAGTGTTTATTGACTTTCCAAATGGTAGAGTTAATAAAAATTTGTCTGTCTTGATATGCAGCAGTATTTCAAGACTACTATCAGATGCTGTGGTTATTAGTAACAGACTGGGACATGATTTGCCCAAATGACAGAATCATTTCAATTAAACAATTGTGTGTATGTTTTTAAATTTTATGGCTCCACTTCCTTTCTCCCACCCAGTATAATATGTAAGGTGTATTTCACTTTTAAAGACTAAATCTTTTGTTTTGATATTTTTGATTACTTTATTGATATTTCTTCACAAGACTGTAAAGCTCCTTGAGGGCAGTGACTGTAGTTATTAGTCTTTATTTCTCCACTATTTAATATAATGTCTGGAATATTATAGGTTCTGAAAAATTCTCTAAATGAATGAGGTAATTACATATCTCTTCGGAGCTTGTCAGAATTGCCAGAGGAATCACTGTTTTCTTCCTAATAAAGGAAAATAATATTTTAAGATAGAATTCTTAAAAATCATTTTCAAAAGATTAAAATTTTAAACAATATTTGTTAATTATTTAAACTTGTCATATTGAGTTAGATATTTTTCCCTAGAGGTTTTTCTTACTCCTTATAACTTGAAAGGAAACTAATTTGATATATAACATTGAACATCTTTGGTAATATGAAAAAAATGTTAAGCATTTTAGTTGGACCAACTACTAAAACTACTTAATGGGTAAACTTTCTTGAAGAAATGAGGACTATGGTAGTGAAGTTTCAGTTTTACCATATTTGAATTTGAAAATTCACATGGTGTTTCAGTCCAGACAACTCAGTGTTGGATTTCTGTCTACCAAAAGATGTGAAATTGATTAGTCCCTAACATTTTATGTGACTAGCTAAGTGTAATACAGGGACTAAATGGTGATAAGTAAATTACATTGAATTATTAATAATGATAAATAATTTATCAAACACTATTATTTTAAATAATAACATTGTTCTAATAATATTACTCTAAAGAATAATAGTTTTAATTTGAAAGCTGCTCTTGAATTCCTAAAAGGTTAAAAGGCCCAGGACATAAGACCGACTACTATACTCAGAAGGAAATCTTTTAAGTCTTTACCTTATGTATACCTGGCTTAGTTTTCTAATCTACTAAAAAGCTATTTAAGATTTCATTCTCAAAAGAATTAAGCTTTAAATATAACATGTGTCCACAGATGCTGTCAACTATTCTTACTAGTATCTTCTGTATAAGCTTTTTTTGTGACCATTATTTGTTTCAGAATCCATTTTTAAAATCAAATCATATACCAGTGTTTCCATGTTTAAGCAGTCCAAATGAATCCTAGGGGCAAGATTTCCTAAATCCTAAATTTCTAAACTTGCCTGATTGTCAGAAGCACTTGTTAAAAATATGGATTTTAGTTTTTTACCCCTGACCTCCCCAACCTGGATCTTTAGGGATAGGGTCTAGGAATTTTATTTTATTTCATTATTTTTATTTTTTAGGAGGTACTGGGGATTGAACCTGGGACCTCATACATGGGAAACAGGTGCTCAAGCACTTGAGCTACATCCGCTCCCCAAGGAATTTTATTTTTTAATATGTACTTAAGTGATTCTTACATCAAACACATTGGAAAGTAATGGGGTATACTGTGGAAATATTGTGGTCTTTGAAACCAAGTAGGTCATTTCCAATCCTCAGACACATCCTAATTGTAATCATAGGCAAATTAACCTTTCTGAACTTCAGTTTTCCCATCTGCAAAGGGGATTGTATCTACCTCATAGGTTAGGTGTGAGAATCAGAAATAATTTATATAATGACCTGAACACATAATAGGCATTCAGTAAATTATTACTTATCATGTATTTTGATGTTTATCCTTGCATGCACATTTTTTTGTTAATCTTTACCATTTTGCTGCAAATCAATCTAAAATGTGATATATGCTTTCCTACTTTAAAATAACAACCTGATTATAAATGAAATTTAGCTGCTTGACTAGAGGAATAATTTAATCAAAATCAAATATCATTCTTGGTACAAGTGAGATCCTTAGGGGCCAGTGAGATATGCTGGGGTTTGAGGACCTTTTCTAAATGGCACTTTCTTTTGAATTGTGCATTTGTGGGCTGTTGCTTCCTGTTTATCTGCCTCTCTTCTATCTGATTGATCAGCTGTAGCTTGGAACTGAAATAATCAACCTTATTAGAAGTAAGAGAAATTAGTTCTGAGTGCTAGATTTTAGATGCTTGATTCTTAGTATTTGGGTAGTATGATAGTCATATTGTTTGCTTAGAGTGTTTTTTGTTTAATCCTTGTCATCTGTCTTATTGAGGTTTTCTGATAAGGAGCAAACATTTATTAATTTCCCATTTTATGCCAGCTATTAAATGAGGCTCTTGGTATATAGTTGTGAATGAAACACACATAGTCCCTGCCCTCATGGAGTATACAAATATATAATATAGACAAATTATGTTTGAGAAAATTGTTATGAAGGAGACCAGTAGAGTGATGTGATTGAAAATAATGTGATTAGAAAGGTAATCTAATCTGAAAAGTAATGAGAGAGTCCTGTGAAGAGGACTCCTGGTCTGGAGAACAGCAAGTGCCAAGACGCTTAAGCCAGAGTGAGCTTAGCTTTCCTGAGGAACTGAAAGGATACTTCTTTAACATGGCAGGAAGGGAGTGAAGAAAAGGGATAGTGCATTGAAATCAGGTTGGAGAGCTCAAGTAGGGGCCAGAAAGGATAGTAGAGGAATTAGAGTGAACCTGGAGATAGTTAGGAAGCTGTTGCAGCAGTCTACATGTTCCATGGTATTGGCCTGGGCTAGGGTGGTGGTCTTTAGATAAAGGAGGTGTTACACGCAGCAAGATGATGACGTAACAGGAGAGAGCCAAGACAGAACGCCTCTCTCCCACATCAGAGGTCCCCAGGATCAAATCCTGGTGAAGACGGGAGGAGAAGGATGAGAAGAGAAGGCAGGAAGCAGGCACAAAGAATTGCCCAGCAAATGGACACAAAACAGCAAATGGTCGGGGAGGGTGGTTAAAATGTATTAAGTAAGTAAATAAATAAATCTTAAAAAAAAAAAAAAAAAAAAAAAGGTGTTACAGTTCTGGCTATAGGACGCCAAATTTTACAACTTTGCTACGAGGCCTGGAAAAACATAGCATTGACCATTTTTGCCTTCTGATTCTACAGATTTTTTGTTTGTTTGTTTGTTTTTGGCTTTGTGAATAGTGAGGTCAGAATCTTAATGTTGCCTTGGGACTGTCTTGATGACATACCTGCCACTTCCTGTTCTGCTGCTGAGGGGCAGCTAGCATGCCAAGAGAACATTGTGTGCTAGAGATGGAGAGGGGCATTCCCACAAGATCATAGATTTTGAAGTGAGGACCTGTATAAAGTGGCACCCTTTAGCTACAAGATGTGTGGTGTTTGACAATGATCTGTTTATTCATTAGATATGAGGAAAGAAGTCTTGCTTTTTATATTTTATATTTAAAACTGAATTGGATCCACAAGGGCTGAAATTTTCTCCTAAGGGCCCTGAAAAGTCGTCGTCCCCCCCCCGCCACCCCAGCTCTTTGCTATCCTAACATCTAGCAAACGAAGTTCACTTAGTATAGATTTGGTTGGGCTTTGGGATAACCTACCTGTGTTTTTGAATGATAAAAGTGAGTATGTGTGTGTGTGTATGTGTATAAATAAAATGAGCTCCTGCCAGATGCCTTTTTAAAAAATTCTCTTTGATTTTGCATTATAATCAGTCCTTGGTTAGTCTAGTGAAGGAGTCCCTAGGTACCCAGCCTCCTCCTTTTGCCCTTTCTAAACTGTAAATGTTACTTGAATTAATATTTTTGGTAATCTCTACTATAAACCAATTCAACATTATGTCTTAAATAGCTATTTATCATTATTGCTTTTGCTCATAAGATTTATGTAAGTATGAAGAATATTTTAAAATATAAAAATTTGATGTACAAAAAATCTTGTTTCTCTCGTCTGGTACAGATAATTTAAAGCAATTGAATTGGTTCATTTGACTCTCTGTATTATCAGAGGTTAATGCTATGAACTTTACATGATATGTTTACATGACTTACTGTTTAACAATATATATAATTGTTAATAATTGAAAATATCTTGAGTTGAAAGTTTGTAAAATGCTAATGCTAGACTATTATAGGAGTGTGTATAGTGTTGAGGTTTATGCTAGAGTGACGTTAATACATGATTTAAATAAGTCTTTGATTTCACCAGTTTCTTGAATAAGATGGTAATTTCAGAGCATCAGATGAAATAGCAAAAAATTGATCCCATTGAGCTGAAACTTCAGCATTAGGAAATGTACTGTCTTCACTTGCCATCTGCATAACCCATGTGTTCAGTTTCAGTCTGAAATTTCTACTTCATATTTTCATAGGTCTTACCACATCTTTAGGAAGGTAAAATTTTGTAAATCTATAGATTTGGACAGGTGGTGTATCTCAGAATCTGAAATGTCAAAAACTGAATTCATAATCAGCTCAACTGCTGCCTTCCCATTCTCAGTTGGTAGCAGATCCAGCATCCTGTTTGTATAGGGCAAAAATCTTTGAGACATCTTTGATATCTCTTTCTCTTTTACTACATCTACTCTGTCAAGGAATCTGTTGGCTCTATCTTCAAAATATATTCAAAATCTGACCACTTTTTGCCACTTCCAGTCTGGTATGGGTCACCATTGTCTCTCCTGTGGCTTGCCCTTAATACTTCTTCCTGCATCTACCTTTCCCTCTCTCCCTTTACCTTTACCTTTTCTTGGTATATCTGCCATAGTGATTCTTTCAATACATAAATCAGCTCATGTCTCTTTTCTGTATAAAGTCCCTTAAAAGCTCCCCATCTCCTTCAGAGTTAATGTCCTTTTAATGACTTACAAATGCCCTACCAATCTAACCCATCCTTATGTCTCTGATTTCTCTCCTACTAGTCTTCTACTTGCTTACCTGCCTTAGCCACATGGCCTCCTTTCTGTTCCTTTAGTACTCCAGGCATACCCCTAGCTAAGGGCCTTTGCCCTGGCTGGTTTCTCTTTCTGTAACATTTCCCCACATATCCAAATGGCTAACTCCTTCACCTTCTTCAGATCTTTCTCATTTATCTTCTTAATGGGGCCTACCCTCCTCCCTATTTCAAATTACAGCTTATCTCTTCTCCCTTTCTCTGTTCTACCTTTTTCTTTTTTCATAGTGCTGTCTCTGTCAGAACTCGAGAAGCAAACTTGTTAAATATTTCAGACTTTTTGACAACTTTCTCTTGTATTGAGAAAAACTCTTAATAACCTCTTTTGACAAGAGTAAGATTTTAAAAACCTCCCCCCTCTTTGATAACAGGTATCCCACTTATAGAAATTGAGCCCAGAAAACCTTGCCAATTAGGTTTTGGATTTTTTTTTCCTTAAAAACTTTGGTGGACACCATTTAACCTTTGGGCCGTATATGATCCTGAAAGGCCAGTTGTCTTACCTGAGGCAAATAAAACCAGAAAAGAGATTGCTTTTCTAACATAATATAGGTTATGTTGGTATGTGAACCAGGATTAGAATTCAAACATTCTGTCTTTCCATTGTGTTGCTCTTCTGTCATCACCACAGTATCTTTTTTTGTGTTTTTCAACCTTTGTCTTGTCTGGATTTCTGGCCTAATGTTTGACAGAATTAGCTACAAACCCTTTAATATTGCCTGGCTTTTCTGTACCCAACTCCTCTCTCATGTGTCCTGTTTCCTCCATACCACTCTCAGACCTTGAAGAGGTGGGCAGAAAGTTGGAAAGTCTTTTACAGTTAACATTAGCTAACTTGATAATTGATTATTTTATTTGCTAAACTCCTTGAAGAGGATGTTTGTGAAGTCATTAAGATCTGGACAGTCTTAATTATCATGTTATCCATACTGGATATTTAAATGATAATATTGCCCACTTTATTAGGAGGAAGATAACCGTAATAAAAACACACCAGGTATTTACATTGTTTTATAATAATGAAAGTAGCTAAGACTTACATAGAGTTTATGCCATGCACTGTTAGTGCTTTACATATTTAACTCACTTAATGAGTTAGACACTATTATTATCCTTGTCTCATAAATAGGGCAATTGAAACTCAGAATAGGTAACTAACTTGCTCAAGATGATGCATCTAGTAAGTGGCAGTGTCAGGAGTTCAGTCTAGGCAGTCTGGCTCCAGAGTCTGTGTGCTTAATTGCCTTTTTTATTTTTATTGAACAAAATAGCAAACTTCCATGTTCTCTATATTATTTGTCATCACAAACATTTATAACAAAATCCCCGCATTTTTCGTTTAACATTATATTGGGAGCATTACCCAATATGATTATGGTTTCTTAAAAAGTATGATTTTTTAGGCTCTGTTAGGATTCAAAGAACAGAACTGCCCAGGTGGCCTTTAGCAGTGAAAGTTTGTTGTAAGAATGCATGGGGACAAAGGAAGGCAGGAAGCTTTGCCTTTGTATAGCCAGGCTTCAGGGAGACTGAAATATTGTTTAGAATATAGTGCAGCTTTAGTGATCAAGTTATTTCTGTCATTTTTCTCAGCAGTATGTGGCCTTTTCTCTGTGGTCTAGTGCTCTATCACAGTGACTTACCTACTTTCAGTTCCAGCTTCTGTTGTTCCCTCATGAACTGGCTGATAACTTTTTTCCCCTCCCTCCTAGTTTCTTCTTACTGTTGGCTTCAGCTTATTCTTGACTTCCACTTCTTCATGGCTGTACTATATCTTAGCTTCAGTTTATACCCAGTCTCTTCTTTCAGTTATTATCCTTGTTACCAATTATTTGTCTTATATTCAGATACCCCAAGTGAGATAATGTTGTCCAAGTTAGGCAATGCTGTTAGGCCCTGCCATTCCATTTGCGGCTAGCCAGCCCAAGGATTGGCTGTTCTTAAAGCTGATGCCCATTTGTGGTCTAGTTAGCCCATATGTAGGGAGCTCCTAATCAGACACTCAGAATTACAGAATAACTCTCTAGTATTCATGGTTTTGATCTTCGTAGTATTTTTAAAATTGATGTATTATATATTTTAATTAATCTAATGTACTTGTAATATATCTATATTGTTTCAAACTTTCACTGTTTAAAATAACACTGCAATTCAGAAGCAAGGAAAATAAACACAAAAAATAGTTTCGGCTAAGGCTAAAACAAGTTGAAGCAGTAAAATTTTTACAGTTCTATATTTAAAAGACAAAATTAGCCATGAGTTCAAATCATATCTTAATTCAAAATGACAGCTCAGCAGTGAATTCTAAAAACATTAACATGAGAAAATATAAGGAACATAGAAGAGTTAAAAATGGAAGTAAAAAGGACTGGGTATTAAATGAACTTGAACTATGGAAAAGGTTGACATGAATTCAAGAAAACTATTGGTTAGTGAACCAAAAACTCTCTATTTAGTTATGATAAGATATCTAGGTAATACAAAATGAAAGTTTCAAATAGAAAAAAAATTCGTGATGTTAGTGTATTGTATATTATAAAATGCTTTTAAAATATTTACTTAGCAACTATTGTACATCCACTGAAAAATAGCCCCTATTTTAAGAAACAACAAATGAAGCAAATGTCTTTAATAACCCTTTCCCTGAAATAACACTGCAGAACATTTGATTATTCATTAATATACCTGTGCCAGTGTGATTATTTTCTTTTGATACATTTCTAAAAGTAGAATTACTGTGTCAAAAAGTATGAATATATATATATTGCTTTATTAGAACATTTATTAATGCTATAAATCAAATCAATGGAGTCATAAAAATAATATCAAGACAGTTAAAAGGTACTTCATAAAATTCAACACTGGTTTTGTGATGTTCTTTAAAAATTTTCTTTAGCACAGTTTATATTTCCTTGAAAGATGAAAGAACTGAAAAAAACTTTCCAAAAGCCTTTTATTTTTAAAGATAATGATTTAATAACCTTGAATTTCCTGTATGAATATTTTTAAGACTTTTTACATACAATTTGTAAGGTTTTTTTCTTTACAGTTTAGATCATGCTGTTTATGTAGTTTCCTGTTTTCTTTTTCCCTTTGTAGTACATTATACGCACTTTCCATGTTATTAAAGGCTTTACAAACTTGATTTTTTAATGGCTTCTAATATTCTCTTATATTGAGATGCTGTGATTTGCTTTATTTGCCTAATGTTATTTTGTTTGTTTTTCTTTTTTATAAATAAAGCTTCAGTGAACTTGTTGATGCATAAATTTTCATCCACATTTCATATTATTTTTAGGATATATTCCTAAAGGAGAAATTACTTTGACAAAGGTAGAAATATCTTTAAGGCCAAATTGATTTCTGATATGGCTGTAATAATTTATAGTTCCACTGACAATACATGATATTTTTCATCTTAAGAACTTTTCTTGCTAACAAAGAATAATTTTTAGTCTTATTTAATCCTCCTTGTAGATAACTGAATTAAGATGCCACCCAGCATCTCTTAAAATTAGTAAATGCTTCTTCCAGCTTTTTGGATTAGTAGAATACTTTTTTAGATTATTAGAGTTTGAAGGGAGTTTAGCTTCCTACCCAACATTGGAATCATTGCTCTTCTTTCAAACAAAGATCATGATTTTATAGATGAAATTTGTTTTTTTTTCCATTACTGTCCAAGGCTAATTTTACTTTGTTTTAGAATAAAGTAAATTATTTTTTACCATGTTTAAAAACTTTAGTATAAAAATCTACAACTTTTCTTAAAAACAACAACAAAAGAAAACTTCAGTATAAACCTGTAGAAGACAATGAATTAAAAGGAGTAATTTAGAAAGCTGTCAGTTTAAACTAAAACATAGATCCTATTTTAATTGCTAAGAACCTCCACCTCCTTGAAGACTAAGTTAAGATAAAAGCTAGAATGAAGGTAGTATCAAAACTGAGCAACTTATGTCAAATCAAAACCCTAAAGATGATTTTATTTTTGCAATTATTATATTGACAGACATGAAATGAAGCTTTTCTTATCCATCTAATAAATTAGATGGTCTTGTTAAAACTACCTTACAGGAGCGGATGTGGCTTGAGTGCCTACTTCCCACACTGGCGGTCCCGGGTTCGGTCCCTGGTACCTCCTATAAAACACAAACAACAAGCAAACAAACGATAAAACCAACTCAGGAATGCCTCTGTGACTCAGTGGTTGAGTGCTGGCTTCCCACATACGGGGTCCCTGGCTTATTCTCCAGCCTCAGTACCATAAAAACTAACAGTATTGCTTTGGTTGGTCTAGATTTTTTTTTTTTTTTTTTAAAGGTGTTGCAGAGATGAAAGACATAACAAAGGAGATCTTTGCTGTTGGTTATATGCCAAATATGACTTTCCCCACTATTATGCTCAAGTTCTTAGCCAGAAAAGAGTATGCTGCATGAAGGAATACCTGCTGAAAAGAGTTGTTTTCAACTACTTGATGAAAGAGCAGTCTCATCTGTAAAGAAGTGGGTTAAAGCCTGGATATAGTTAGTGGTTTGAATAATGAATAGGAGGTGAAGTAAAGGTAGTGAATGTAGACTACTCTTTCAAGACATTGGATTAGGAAGGAAAGAAGATGGATACCATCGTACATTGAGGGAGAGGAAAGTAGGGGTTCAGGTTCTCAGCCTGGATAGACTTGTGCAGGTCTGTAGGCTATGTGTAAGGAGCCAGTAGAGAGGTGGATTGCAAAGGAGACTGGAGGAGATAAAACCAGAAGCAAATGGTTAGCTTTGAAAAGCTTTCCTCCGTTGAGAAAGATAGTGTTTTAGTTTGCTCAAGGCTGCCAAGGCAATATATTGGAAATAGGTTGGCTTTCACGAGGGGATTTATTAACTTATACGCTCACAGTTCTGAGGCTGAGAAAAATGTCCAAATCAAAGCACTATCGGGAGACACGGTCTGCCTGAGCTACAGCTGTGGGCAATCAGGCACATGGCAGGGCACAATGGCAGTATTTGCTTATCTCTGCCTTCTCCTCCAGGCTTTGTTGCTTTCAGCTTCTGGCTATCTCTAGCTTTCTTTCTGTTCCTGTGGCTTTCTCCTGGGTTCCATTGATTTAAGCTTCTGGCTTTTGGGGCTTCATCTCCAGCTTCTGGGAGTTTTTCTCTGTGTTTCTGCTTGTTTCTCCCATTTATAAAGTACTCTTTCCTTATTAAGACCCACCTGGGTCACACAATCTAATCAGAGGCTCTTAACTGAAGTAATTTAATCAAAGGGTCTTACCTTCAAGGGGTTTACATGCCCAGGAAAGGATTAGCTCTAGAGCCTAGGACATGATCCAGCCTCAAACTGTCACAGATAGTAAAGGTAATCAAAACATACAGGGAAATTCTAGAATTTAAGAACCCCAACTCTTGTTGGAGTTAAGGACTATGGGTATTACTAAAAAAAAAAAAGTGGATTATGATTATGTTGAGCATATAAGGAGAGGAGCAGCAACTGTGAAGCATGGAAAAGGAAGCTGATTAGGAATGAATAAGGATTGCTATAATATTAATCTAACTGAACTTAGAAACAATGCATTTTCACTGGTTATATGATATTTTTCAGTAGCTCCAGGCAATGGGAATTGAAGTGAAGAAAGTAAATAGTTCAATTGAACCTGGGTTGGCAAGAGACACTAGAGATGCAGAAAATAAGGGTGTTTATCAGAGTATGGTCAAAATGATTGACCACATAGGTCTGACAAATGAGGTAAGTGAAGTCATAGGGAGCTGACATAGAAACCAGGGAGGGATGGGGAACAGTAGGTTATACCAGAGCCAAAAACAGATTTGGTGGGGGTGGAAGAAATGAAGTGATTGGTAGTGGTAAGAGGAAGATTTTATAGTTCAGATTTTCAGAGGTGATAACAGTCCCAAGTGATGGCAATATCCAGAGTATTTCACAGTGAATGAATAGCTGAATTAGGTGGATGTGAATTTCTTCAGAATAGATGAGGTCAGGTAGGCTTTGGTGCTGAATACTGAATTAATTGAGACACAGTGGAGAGGAGAACTGAAGTCGGCGTCTGCATTCTTAGAGAGTGTGAAGATATACAGAAAAGAGTTATCACACCAGGCCTGAGACTGCTATCCTTAGAAAGTCTTGCTCACAATGTAGTCCCTTTGCTGGTGTCTGGGAACTTGGGTTTCAGTAGGGTTCCCAGCATTTCAAGAACTGATGAGTGACTCACTCTGCTGAAACTGTTTGTGTAAACAATGTGGTTTTTGCTGCACACCTGCTTTCCTTCTGGGAGTCTGGAATTTTGGTAAGTGGTAGGCATAGGGCACCTATATGACCAGCCCCTATTAAAAATTTTGGGCACTGAGTCTCTAATGTACTTCTCAGGTAAGCAGCATTTGTCATAGCGCAACTCATTGCTGAAGGAATTAAGCATGTCCTTTGTGCCTTCTTTGGGGGAGGACTCTTGGAAGCTTGTGCCTGGTTCCCCTGGATTTCACCCCATCTGCCTTTTCCTTTGCTGATTTTGCTTTGTATCCTTTCTCTGTAATGAATCTTAGCTGTTGAGTACAACTATATGCTGTCCTGTGAGTCCTCCTAGTGAATCAGCTAACCTGGGGTGGTCTTGAGGACCCCCAACTTAAAGGGAGTGACTTGGAAGGATGAAAATGAACAACGTGGAATAACAAGAAAGCATGAGTATCAGAGGAGGAAAGATTGTAGAACAGTGGTGTGAAAGTTTGCAGTGAGGAGTTAGTGGAATCTAGACATTTCTTCTGGTTCAGAAACTGATTCATTTATTTGATAAATTTTCATTGAGTGCTTATTATTTGTCAAGCGTCGGGCCAGACATTTGTAGTATAAAGACAATTAAGATGTGTACTGCCCATAAATGACTCATTGTTTAGTACGGTAGAGAGTTAGGCTTGTAAACATAATTATAATATACTATGATAAGGACTATAGAAGAGAATGTAGTTAAGTATGCGGACATGGAACTGGAGTCTGGAGAATGAGCTATAGTTGAGAATTTCTAAGGAAAGAATGTCATTTCAGCAGGTTTTTGGTTAAAGTGAAGAAACAGAGGTTTTTGTTTTTCTCTTTCTTTTAAGAGAAGATATAAGGGGGCATCCTGGTAGCAGATTAGGGTTTCCAAAGGAAAGTGTTAAAAGGAAAGGGCAAAGCTGTGTTGGGTGAAGATGAGGGTGCAGGGTAACATATTGGAGTAGTTTACACTTCTGAGTTATGGCTGTAGATTGTAGGAATGGAAGTAGACAGGTGGATATTAGTAAAACAAACTTGATTCCATTTAGAATTTAGATGTAAAGTTACATGAACTTTCAAAATAACTTTAAATTATATAAAAGCAAAATTGGCTTCTACAATATTTCTTGGGAAAAAAATCCTATAAAAACCTTCTATTATAGGACTTCATGAAATGATAATAGAAAGTGCCCAGTATTTGTGGTTTGAATGAGTTTTCTTTTCTCCAAGTACTATTAGACTAATAATAGGTAACAGTGAAAAATAGGTTGTTAAGTTTAACATATCTTTTATCTTTTTGTCATATTGGCCATTCTTTAAAAATAGTTTAAACCTTTTATCAATTTTAAAGCCATAGAATATTTTACTATGAATCAAGAAAAGGTCTTTTAGATAATAGGAACAGACATGGATATAGCAAATGTCTAAGTTTTCTTTTGTAACATCTAATGGATTGACAATTAAATAGATATTGAATGGTACCTAAAGCAGTTTTTGGTAACACTTTGTCAGTTCTCACTTCATTTTTTTTTTCTTCTACTTCCCTACTTTTTTCCTTAACATATTCCTTCTTTCAGTTATTGCTTGTATATAACAGGGACACCTAAAATTCAGTCATTGCCTCTCTCTACAAGTAACATTTACAACTAGAAAAAATTGCTGTCCCATCTATTAAAATAATATATAAAGTTAGTTTTTAAAGGTATAGATAAGGTTCAAATTAAATAATGAGCCATCTATTCTTTTGTTTATATACTGCTGATTAATTAGCATTTAGCTTCTTACTACAGAAAAGTAATTATTCAACTGCTAAAATAATGCTTATTGATTTCATAAATTGCTTACTGCAATGTATAGTGTCTTAAACTTCCATTGCTACTCTGTATGTGAAGCTGCATTCTAGTTATTTTCTTGACATTTGATTAAGTTAATAGATGATTATTTTTTTTCCCAACAACTACATATAACATATTCTTTTTCCCTTTTCTTTTTAAATAGGTTTGGTCTGAGCAACAAATTTGAATCAGAATTCCCTTCTTCATTAACTGGAAAAGTGAGTGTCAATTATTTAGATTCTGTTTATGTGTTTTAAAACTAAAGTCTTTTGCTAACAAATTAGAAAAAAATAGTTATGCTTATAAGACAGGTTTACTGACATTAATAATGTAGTGTTGAAATTTCTTAAATTTTTTCTTTAGGTAGCTCCTGAAGAATTTAAAGCCAGCATCAACAGAGTTAACAGTTGTCTTAAGAAGAACCTTCCTGTTAATGTACGTTGGCTACTTTGTGGCTGCCTTTGTTGCTGCTGCACATTAGGTTGCAGTATGTGGCCAGTTATTTGCCTCAGTAAAAGAGTAAGTTGAATTATATATATTTTAATTTCAATTTAGAAATCGACAAGCAAGTCTTTCATTATTTATCTATTTTACATTTTTTGTACTGAATTAAGCACACTATCATAAATACTGTTTTAGTTTGCCAAAAGGCTGCTGATGCAAAGTACCAGAAAATGTGTTGGCTTTTATAAAGGGGATTTATTTGGGGTAAAGCTTACAGTTCCAAGGTTGTGAAAAGTACAAACCAAGGCCAGAGATTCTTTCTCACCAAAGTCAGCTACTGTTGATGCTGGTGTGTTGCCATGTGGTGAAGCAACATGGCAACTGATCTCTGTTGAGGTCTCAGCCCTCCCCTCTGCTCTGTGGGTCCAGTCTCTTGGCGTGTTGTGCTTACGTGATTCTCTCTCTTACATTGCAGATGCAGAATCAGATATACCAGTTTTCTTTTTCTGTGTCTGTCCATGTGAGTCCATTTATATCAGATGCAGCAAGGGAGTCCAATCAAAAGCCCTAAAGCAAACTTATCAAGTAATCTAATCAAAGGCCCCTCAACTGAATTTAATGCAATCAAAGGGAACACACACAGAGGAATAGATTAATTTACAAACATAATATTTCTCTTTTTGAAATTCATAAAGTAATTTCACACTGCCACAAATACTATACAAAAATAATATCCAGTAAGGATTAAGTAAATTATGGTACATCCACATGTTATTATATAGCCATTTAAATATATTTTTTATTCAATTTCACTATAGGAGATTACTTAAGAGCGAAGAGTAGACTACAGCTTTATCTGTGTATTCATCAATGGTGGTAGAGTGTAGTGATAGAGAATTCTGGGTTCAGCTCTACCACTTAAGTTTGTGACTTTAGTCATGTTTCTAACTTCTTTAAACCTTAGTTTACTCATCTGTAAAATGACATTAATCATCTTACTTGAATAGGATTGCTGTAAGGATAAAATGAAATAGTGTTTGTAAAGCTCAAAGTAAATAAAATAAGTGAAGCACAAAATTTGTAAGCAGCTCAAAGGAAGTGGTTATTAAGTATTGCGTTAGCATTTTTACTGTTTTAGTTTCCTGGCTGCTAAAACAAATACCATGCAATGGGTTGGCATCAAGAGTGGGAATTTATTGACTCTTTATTTTGAGGCTAGGAGAAGTCCAAGGTCAAGGCATTATCAAGGTGATGCTTTCTCCCTGAAGACTGGCATTCTGGCACTGGCTGCCACTGATTCTTGGTCCTTGGCTTTTCTGTCACATGGCAGTACACATGGCAGCCTCTCCTGGTTTTTTGGTTCCTTTGACTTCCAGCTTCTGACTGCTTCCCATAGCTTTCTCTTTTTTTGTGGTCTACCCTCTGGAGCCTTCAGTAGAAGGATTAAGACCCATCATAATTCAGTTGGGCCACACCTTAACCAAAGTAACCTCATTAAAAGGTTCTATTTACAATGGACTCACAGTCACAGGAATGGATTAAGTTTAAGAACATGTTTTTCTAGGGTATGTAGCTCTAAGCCACAGTTATTAATATGTAAGCTTAATATCTATAGAACAGGGGCTCTTAACCTTTTTTTGTTTCATGGACCCCTTTGCCACTCAGGTGAAAACCAAGGGCCCTTCTCAGAAAGTAGTGGCAGATAGTTTTATGACACTTAACATTGGAGGTCAGAGAAAATAAAGATAATAAGTTGATTTTTTTCAATTCAAGCTTACAGACCCCTTGAAATCTTTCCATGCCCTCCTGGTTAAGAACCCCTGCTATAGAAGAAATGAAATGGTTACAAAGGTTATCTTAGTTGGCAAGATTGTGGGGATTTCTTTTTTCCCTTCCCCACCCCCCCACCCCTCTTCTTTTTTCTGTCTCCCTCCCTCCCTTCTTAAAGCTTCCCGTAATGGATACATAGTGATTCTGTAACCAAAAAAGTAATCTAAAGTGTATAATTTTGATTGCTTCTAATAAAAAATTCCCAGGATGTTGGTAAAGATATGGCAAGTTAGTGTAGATTGAATGCAGTACATTTTTATTAAAGTTTTTTTTTTTCCTCACATAATAGTGGTAATCATATGATATGATACTGTTAAGTTTAGAATGAATGGTTTTGTGTGGCTGCATTTCATTTTGTCTCCAGATGATGGTTAGAAGTATGTTTATCCATACACATGTTGATGGACATGTGAGTTGTTTCTAGTATGGGCCTATTGTAAATAGAGCTGCTATGAGTATTCTTGTTCAGGTCTTAGTATGGACATACGCTTTCTTTTCTCTTGGGTAAATTCCTGAAGTAGAATGGCTTAATCACATGGTACAAGTATGTTTAACTTTTTAAGAAACTGACACACTGTTTTCCAAAGTGGTGGTAGTATTATTGTATATACCAGCAATGTGTGATGGAGTTTGTTCTGTTACATTCTTACCAACACTTAATATGGTTAACCTTTGAAGTTTTAGCCATTCTAATAGATGTGTAGTATTATCATTGTGGTTTTAATTTGCTTTTCCCTAATGACGAATGATGTTGAGCATCTTTTCATGCTTATTTGCTGTTTCTATATTATTTTTGTGAAGTGTCTGTTCAAAATTTTTGCCTGCTTTTTTAATTGGGTTATTTGTTTTCTTGTTGAATTTTGAGGATTCTTTATATATTCTGGATACAAGCCTTTTTTCAAGTATATGCTTTGCAAAGATTTCTCACAGTGAGTGGTTTATCTTTTCATTTCCCAACAGTCTTTTCAAGAGCAGAAGTTTTTAATTTTAGTGAAGTCTAATATATCCATTTGTTCTTTTATGAATGTGCTTTTAGTGTTTTATCGAGTAATTCTTTTCTTAAGTCCAGGTCACAAAGACTTTCTCCTATGCTTTCTTCCATGAGTTTTATAGTTTCAGATTTTTTGTTTAGGTCCATGATCCATTTTGAGTTAATTTTTTTATATGGTACAATGGTTGGATTGAAATTCATTCTTTTGCATACAGATACCCAATTAATTTTTTCAGTACATTTTTTATAAAGACTGTCCTTTGTTGAATTACCTTTGTAACTTTGTTGAAAATCAGTTGTCCATACACGTGTAGGTCTATTTCTTGACTCTGTTCTGTTCCATGGATCTGTCTATCTTGATGCCAGTACCACACAGTCTTGAGTTCTATAGCTTTGTAAGACTTGAAATCTGGCAGTGTTAGTTTTCCAACTTTGTACTTCGTTTTCAAAATTGTATTTGCTCTTCTAAGTTGCTGTATTCCTCATGAATTTTACAATCAGCTTGTCAGTTTGTACACCAAAAAAAAAAAAAAAAAAAATCCCACTGGGATTTTGGTTTGGATTGCATAGACTCAATTAATCAATTTAGGGAAATTGGCATCTTAAAAATATTTACTCTTCTGGGGAGCGGATGTAGCTCAAATGGTTGAGCACCTGCTTCCCATGTACGAGGTCCTGGGTTCAATTTCTGGTACTCCTAAAAAATATATATATATATGTATCTTTTATCTTTTTTTAATATTCTAACCCATGAACACAGTATGTATCTCCATTTACTTCAGTCTTTCAATTCTTTTACAAATAATTTCTATAGTTTTTAGTATGGTTCTTGTATGTCTTTTGTCAGATTTATCCATTAGTATTTTTATGCTATTTTATTTTTTATTTCAATTTTTTATTTTTCCCTGCTAATGTATAACTTTGCTAAAACTCACCTATTAGTTCTAGGAGCTCTTTTGTAGATAACTTTGGATTTTCTTCATAAATGCTCATGTCATTTGCACATAAAGACAGTTTTACTTCTCCCTTTCTAATCTAGATTCTTTTCATTTTTCTTTGCCTTATTGCACTGACTGGAATCTCCAAAAAAACAAAAACAAAAACAAAAAAACAATATTGATTGGAAGTGGTGAAACAGACGTCCTTGTACTGTTCCTGATTTTAGGGGGAAGCAGACTTTCATCATTAAGTATCATGTTAGTTTTAGGATTTTTTTGTAAATGTCCCTATCAGCATGAGGAAGTTCTATTCTACTTGTTTGTTGAGAGCTTTTTTTAAAGTCAGGAATAGATGTTAGATTTTGTCAAATCCTTTTTCTGCCTCTAAAGAGATGATTGTATGTTTTTTTCTTTTTAGTTTGGAAATAAGTTACATTGAATTTTTGAATGTTAAACCAACCTTGCGTTCCTGGGATGAACCCCACTTGGTCATGTGTATTTTTCTTTTCATATTTTTGTTAGACTTGATAGACAAAAGAACAAAGAAAGTTTAGAATTCTTATATCAATATTTGTGAGGAATGTTTTTCTGTGGTCTTCTTTTCTCATAATGTCTTTGGTTTTGGCATCATAAAATGAGTTGGGAAGTGTTTTCTCCTTTTCAGTTTTCTGCAAGAGTTTGGGCAGAATATGTATTATTTCCTTTTTAAAGTTTGGTGGAATTTTTTAAAGTACAGTTTATTGATATTCTTTTTAATTTATTTTTTCATCTTCTCTCTGTTTTTAATTTAGAATGTTTCTTTAGCTATGTCTTCTTGCTTTTGTGATTTTTTTTTTTTTTTTGAAGGATGAGACCAGAACAGTGTTTAGGGCTAATTATTCCCCACTACTGAGACAAGTCCCTCCTGGGTCCTATACTCAATGGCCTGTGAATTATTAAATTTTCTAGTCTGGCTGGTGGAAACAGGCACTCTGCTGGACCTTTGTGAGCACTGGCACTATTACTCTAATCCTTTTTTGTAGATCTTTGCTCGGCCTCTGGGAGTTTCTTTTCATGCATGTGCTGCTCAGTATTCATCTTAGTCCTTAACACAGGGACTTTCTGCAGATCTCGAGTTCATTCTCTGTGTAGCTTTCTCCTTTCTGGTACTCTGTGCTTTGACATCTAGCTGCCCTGGCTTAGCTGCCTCAGATTTTGAGCTCTGTCACTTTAATTCAGGGCATCTGCTGGGCTTCACACCTAGGTTCCTCTTCCATTTGCTGTGACCTGGAAGCTCTCTTAAGTCTATAAACTGCAGAAATTGTCGGGCTCATCTCATTTGTTTTCTGTCTCTGAGATTACTGTCTTTCATTGCCTGAAAGTCCAGTGTCTTGAAAATTTTTTCATGTATTTTGTCTCATTTTTTGGTGGTTTGATGCTGGCTGGCAAATCTGGTTCCTGTTACTACATCCTGGCTTGAAAATGGAAGTCCAGATGTCTTCTTTATGTAGAAGATAATCTTATAGACAAGTCAGTATTAATTGACTTGATCATTGTTACATGGTTAGTGATAAAGCTGGTACAGAACCTTATTCCTTTAAAATTTAAGGGCTATGGTTTATGAATTTGTATTCTATTTCCTTAATCACATAAGCAATTATTTTCTACTCTCTTCATCTTTTGGAACCAACAAATAAGCAAAGGATATAGGCAGAAGTATAGAACTGGGAAACAATCTGCAATGTACTATAAGTTTAGTATTAGATTAGGTTTTGATTGCATATCTCCATCCTAAGAGTTGATTCACAATTAGCCATGAAGAACAACTATGTTAATCACTATTATTAAAAATCTCCTTTATTTACATATTATCTCTGATGAAGTTAGAGTACTTTAATAAACATTACATAGTTCATGTTTTTAGGAAGTACCGGTGATTGAACTCAAGACCTCGTATGTTAAAGCAGGTGCTCAACCATTGAGCTACATCTGCTCCCCACATAATTTATTTTTAAGTATGATTATTCAGTAGTTGAAGTGGTATCTTTGTTTTCTGATGGATTAAATTAGTTTATGCTTTCTTGTGATTATACTGTGTATTTATGTAGTATGCTCTATATTTTTCTTGTTTTAGTTCCTTTTTTCCCATTTTTTCTCCTTAATTTCCATATGAATTTCAAGAAGGAAAAAAAAATGTACTTCAGCATTTATTTCTTGTTAGTGTTATCTTCATTTGCCTGTGACTGAAATTTGTTTTGTCAAAACCATTATTGAAAAATTTTGACTCTGTTGCTGTTTTGACAATTTCACAAGCTTTTCTCTGAATCTGTAAAGGAACATGTATATATAGAACTTCTTGGTCTTTTTGAAATGTGGTAATCTAAATTTATAAAGTACTCATAGTCTGAGGTGTATGTTTTAAATCCATTCCTGTCTGAAGACAGGATTAGAATAATTTGAAACAATCCGTCAATGAAATCTAGAAACAGCATGGTCTGTATGTTAACCCTGCTTGGTAGCAAAGAGGGTAAGACCAGATTGGAAAGTCAGCTTGGGAATAGTAGACTAGAATTTGGAGAAATGCTCTTAGTAGTGACTGTTGTGAACTGTGGGAAAAATATGTCAACAAACATCAGTGGCATGTTCTTGATGTATAAGTACCATGCTAAGTGCTGGGTTAAAAAGTTGTATGCTGATGTTCTCTTCAAAGAGCATATAGTCTAGTTGGAGAATTTGCTAGGTGAGTGCAGAAATAATATAAATTTGTAAGTCCTTCTCAGATTTTTCATGAAGTAGCACTAATAACAAAAGAGAATAACTATGTATCCTTAAAAGTCTAGAAATATCAAGTGACCCCCCCTGAAATCACAAAATATATTTAAAATCTTGTGTTATATCTCAAACACATAGGTATTTTCCATTCATAATATAATATACATAAACAGATAATATGTTTTTGTTTTAATAGAAAATGTTTAAAATTTTTAATCATTGAGTAAAGTTAATGTTCTAGAGAGAAAGGCATATATGTTATGTGAAATTGCTGGTTTAAGCTGTCATTTCTTTATGCTGCCAGTGTGCTATTCTCTGGAAGTTATTTATTCACTAATTAAAAGACTATTTCTGAAGTTGCCCCGTGAGCTTGACCAGTTTGGATGCTGAGGTTATGTGGTTAGCAAGATCTACAAGTAAGGCAGTTCCTCTTGACTTAAAAGGTAACAGAAAGCAAGAAAGTAAATCCGATGAGATCATTTCAAATAGTGATAAGTGCTTTGAAGACAGTAAAACTGGAACCCCTAGCCTTTTAGTAAGTTCTTTGTAAAGACCTGAGGATCTTGCCTATGAATAAAATGTTTCAGTTTTATTAAATAAATTTTATGATATTTACTTTGCAAGTTTGTACTTTGCTTCTTGGCTGTGCTTGCATTGTAGTATATAGCTTAGAAAATTGATGTCCAGGAAGTGAACTCTGTCTGACCTATGTGTTCTTTCAGCCTGGATCATTTTTTGAAGAAATTAGTTTTATATTTTCATTGCATGTTGCATTGTAGTACTTTTTGTTTTGTTTTTCCATCTTAAAGTAAATTAATTTCAATCTTCTGAGATTTCGCACATATATATCTTATCCCAACTTTAGTCTTTATAGACTTTGTTTATATATGTTCTCAGCCTTTATCCTTTCTGACTGAAGAACCCTAATTTTTAGTCTATTTATACACCAACTTCTTAATCTTGTTAGTTGTATTACCTTCTTTTTTTAGTGCTTTAATCTCTCTGTTACATATGATGACTAGAATTGTGTGGCTTTCTTTGCTGTCTACAGATTTGTATATTTCCATTCCCTTTACTCTTATTTGGTTTGTCCTATATCAGGTAATCATTTGCTTAGCAAAAGAGAAGTAACCTGCAACGCGCGATGGCAAACCTTGCACTTTGGAGCTAGAACTGGTTTGCATTGTGGTACTTATTCTGTACCACTGGAATCACACTCTCTAAACTTCAGTTTTTACCTCTCTAAAATGAGGTTAAACCCTTTCTTGTAGTATTGTTTTAAGAATTAGAGCATGTGCATGTAGAATACTTAGTATAGTATTTTGCCTATAGTAGACACTTAATGACAGTTGCTATTATTTTATAATTATTATTCCCAGTGTCTGTTTTGTTAACTACTTTATCCCCACTGCCGCTCACAGTGCCTGGCATATAGTTAGTGTTCAGTAAATAGTTATTGAATGGATATATTCTTTGGTCATTAAAATGTTTGAATAGTAAGATCATAACATTTCAGAAGATAACAGTCCTTTACAATTCAAAAGAAGATCCCTTGGTAAGTAAAAGCATCTTGCCTTTTAGAGCAAATAGACATTTTTCGGCAGGGGCAGTGTGATAAAGTGTAAAAGATAGTAAACTACTGTTTGAAGCTGGGAGACCTTGAGAGAAACCTCTCTGTCCCTAACCCCCCCCCCCAATCCCCCTTTTAATCTGAGAAAGTGGGGTAACTGATCTCCCAGGTACTTTCCAGCTCTAAAAATCTACAGTTCCTTTGAAAACTGAGCCGAGTAGGTCTACAAAACTGTCTCTTTCTGAGTTTTAAATAAAGAAGGCCTCAATCTTGCTTTGTATTTCAGATCTAAAGAATTACTATTTTAGGGAAATATTTTCATATAGATTTTTCCTAGTTTTTTGCTTCTCTGGGATTTTTTTTTTTTAAACAGTTGCCCTTTAGTTTTGAAACATTGACTAAAAGGACCTGTATTTTTTCTTTCGAAGTGTTTCATATACATATAAACAGCAATCCAGTTTAACTATATTTCTTTTACTTGAAGTTCCAGTATACTTAAATTTACTTCTGAATATTTTTCTCCTCAACCTCAAGTTTAGCTATGCAATAATTATAAGTTACTCTGGTTAGGGCATAGCAGATGCTGAGAACCAAATGGGAAAGGTCAGAAATAGAGGTTTTTTAGTGGGAATGGAGCTTTGAAAGACCTAAATCCAAGAGAAAAGTGAACTTGGGTCTTAGAACTGTATTTCCTTCTCAAAAGAAAGGGAAGGAATTGAGATTTGTACAAGATAGTTCTGATTTTATCCTACCTTTGCATGGATCATAAATAGAAAGCTAATACTATCTTATATATGGGAAATATTTGAAATATACTTTACTCAGTTATAATGAAGGTATTAAAAGTTGCCCTAAACTTGCAAAAATCTAATTTACTCTGTCTTTGGGATTTGAGCATTTGTAGTCGGTAATTCTCATACATGAAATGTAGTCTTATGACAGCCATTATTACTGATTGAAAATATAGAAAATCGTACTAACTTTTTTTTTAATTCGAATGCTAGCACATTTGCTTTATTTCTGTAACTATAAAAAATATTTATAATGGCATTCATAATTATTTTTTGGGAGGATTCCAAATTATTTTAATATATTAACATTACTTGGCAAAAGTCTTTTGATTTGCTAGTATCTGTAGTAGAAATCCTGACTTTTTAAAAGCCTATGTGTGTCTTTTTTTTTTAATTTAAAAAAAGTTTTTAAAAATTACTTTATGTAAAGAATTGTATTGTGCTCTGCTTGTTTGGAGGGAAAAATGTGATAATTTGTCTTGTTTTTAATGTTTTGTTTGAAATTTCTTGGGTTTTCTTCACATTTGAAATTGTATTTTCAACACCCTAAGTACATTGTATTCATTTTTACATTTGTAACTTGAATAGAGAAATTTTTGCTGATCCAAAGTGGAAGGAACACTGGGTTTAAAATTTGGAGATCTGGTTTGAATCCTGTCATTACCCTTACTGGATGTTTGACTTTGGGCAAACGATTAAACTTCTGTAGGCCAGTGTACTTAAATCTGTAAAATAGAAATATACCTCAGATCATATTTTGTTACCTGAGACAAGGTATAAACAAAAATATAATACATTTGGATACATTTCATTGAAACTGCAGAATTGAGTAGAATGGGCATTTCCCAGAACTTAGATCGACAGAATATTAGAGCTCGAAAAAATTTAGCTTTAAAGTAAGTTGGTTGTTCAGCCGACATCCTGGGTAGTGGCTTAAGTATCTTGTATATCGTATACATGTTATTTGTCTTAGGGATGATGACCTTAACAAAAGAACAAAAGTTATAAATTCTACATTGACCATAGCTCTGTGGTATAATGGGAAAAGCATGGGGTTGAAGGCCATATATATAATCCTGGGTTTAAATCCTACCTCCACAATTTTCTAGTGTAGCATTGTTTGTTATGTAAAATAAAATTAGTACAAACTGCCTTATAGGTTGTTGTGAAGATTAAATAAGGTAACAAAGGGAGATACCTTAGCATGGGGCCAGACCCAATGTAAAGATCAACATATGCTAGTTCCTTACCCCCCTCTTGTTTCTTCAGTTGTCCATTATAATCAATCAGCAGGTGAGTTTTTTTCCTACCTGTTGATCCTAACCAGTGATTCTCCATCTTGTAATAATGCAATTTTAAAAATCCCTGATAATACTACTTTTTAAAAATGACATTTGCTTAATGAAATTCATTTGTCTTATGAACAGTTTTTCTAATATCAGTGGAAACTAAATTTTAGTTTTTTGAAATGTTACCAGTATTTTGTGAAATGTTATCAGAAGGTAGTGTGGATAACCCCCTTAAAATTGTGTGCAACATTTTATATGTGTATGCATATATGCCTTATTTTCTTTAGTGGATAGCTTTTATCACTAAAAAGTAGTCATTATAACCAAAAACGTTAAGAACCACTAGCTTATATCTTAAACTCTTGATGAAATTCTACTTAACCATACTTTAACAATGCTAAGTTAAAGAGTATTTTTGATACACAAAATGTTTGTAGTAATTAAGCTTATCTATCTAAAAATAGTGCTTTTAACAGTAGTACTAAGAAGGCTGCTCTAATGACATTTTGGTGAGTATTATACTATATATAGGTTATTTAAAAGTTTGTGTTTATATAAAATTTTTAAAAGAAGCCTTTAAGTGCAGGAAGAGAATTTAAGAATCCTTTTTAGAAATCTGATCATATTCTAGTTTATTTTTTTGGTGAATCTAGACTTTTCATGTATTATAATACTGAGATATACCATTGAATTTTATGCATATCACTGGAATATAAAAGTTAATATTAATCCAGACCAAACAGAGGTGAATCAAGTAATTTTCTCTTAAGTTAAAAAATTCATTTAAAATTTTATTTGGTTGTCTTATAACTTATTACTAAAAACATTTTTGTTTCATTGATTTTAGCAATTTGAATTCAGATGTCAAAAGATAAATACAGTTCTTATTTGAAAAATACTTGAAAATTAAAAAAAAATATGAATGCATTCAAAGAACTCTAGTTAAAGCTTAATTAATGCATTGTAAACTTAGGAGATAAAAATTAAAACTTTAAAAATAAGAAATGGAACATTTGAAATTGCACTGTGACATTTTGTGATGTGAATAAACCCAATTCAAATAAATTTAAATTTGTCAGCTTTAAATAGCTGAACTTTCATAAATAGTAATTAGTGAGCTACTCTATACATTCTGATGGCATATTTTAGCAACTTTATGTTCTAAAGACTGACAAGAATACTATTTCTTTAGGAAAAATTTAGAGAACTTTTCTTAAATCTTTCACATTTAAACTTTTTTCCTTTGGCGATTAGTACTTTAGTAATCCATGACATTTTCATTCATTTTATTAGCAACTTCTAGAAAGTGAACCACTTTTTCAAATAATTATTGGTGAGTAAATGAATCATTGTTAATGAGTACACTCAAATAATAGAGTAACAAAGTAGAGGAGTAATACATTTAAGATTTTCTAAATGATTCCTTGCTGCGTTGAAGGAGTTATTTATGTCTGATAGCACTTAATTTGTTTATAGGAAATAATAATTCATTCTTTAGAAAGTCATGATATTTAGAGAAGATTACAAGAATACTTCTTTATAATAAGATTTTGAATTTTCAGGAAACTCTAATTTTGATGCTTTTAGGAACTTACTATTTCTAGGTGCTTTGTCTTTTTAATTGTAATTAAAATTTTTCTTGTTTCATCCTTATTTTACTATTGTAACCTTACCTTAGATCCTTTTTTGGTAGTTAATAGGGGTATAAGTCATACTGAATATTAATTGTTAGATAATTATCTAATTAGCCATAATGTGAATTATCCAGGCTTTTTTTACTTTTGCAGTTTTTATATTTTGCCTTATTTTCACAATTCTACCAAAAATTTAAAAGGGACCAAAGGCAATAGAAATAGAAGCCAAAATTTCTATCCTTATGTTACTACTACTTGTTCAGCTCAAGTCCATTTAGTAATTGAAATGATGTTTTAAAATCTAGGTTATTTTTGGCTTTAACATAGTTGAATGGCTATATTAGAGTTAGTTCATCAATGAGAAAAATATAACTTCCAAGGTATTGAAATGAAGAAATGTGTTCAAAGAAAAGGTCATTTAGAGTGAACTCTCAGATGAGGGAGATGGGTGGAAGCCCGCATGCTTGGAGCCATCCTCTTCCAGACCAGGTTAGTGACATAGCATCATCACAGAAAAGTTGTTTTGCTTGCATGGTGTGAGTTGGTGGTCTTGGGCCTTTTAATTAAGGATAAGAATTCATGATAAAATTAGATTTCTTGTTTATCATCTTAAGCAAAAGGGCTAAGGATTCATCGGTTAAAAAACCCACTAACCTGTACTCTCACCCCCAGGGTGCAAGCACTGAAAAGGATTAAGGCCCACTGTAGGGAAGCTTGCACAGAAGCCTGCACTGCCCTTTCCCCTGTTCTTTCAGTTAAATAGAAGATTTTTAGTTCCCATGACTATCAATCTGGTGCTTTTCACAAGCACTAAATTCTTTTAAGTAAATTAAGATGACTTATTTTTAGAAAATCACTGGCCTTGAATACTGAAAGATGATGTTTTCCTGGTATTTCATGTTGACAGATCCTATGCATATTATTTTTTGTGATGCATATTAATTTGCTTTAACTTTTTTGGAACAGTTGAGGGTCAACATAAACATTTGAAAATCAAAGATTTTGATGTGGTTAGGTTTGCTTGTCCAGTACTAACTATAGGGAGTGTTGAATCTAATTTCTTTAGAAATTAGGTATCTGACAGCCCTGTGGACAAAAAATCTTAACTTTTATTTCTAGATGACGGCAATTATAATGTGCTTTGTTTTCATGTTTAAAGGCTTTTAAAATAGCTGTTATAAATGCTGAAGTGTCATATATTTTTCCAATGTCTGCCAAATTGGTATTGTATTTAATCTTGAAACTATATTTTGATTTTAACTAAAAATAATTGCAGAGTATTAAACATTCTCAGTAGTTAGAGCTTTTTTTTTTCCATTTAATTTGAGCTTTTGTTGTTACTAACAAATAATTTGTGGCACAGTTGCTTTTCTTTCTTTCTTTTTTTAATGACTGCTAGAATCTATATACTTGTCACCTTAGTGTGCTAGAAATGTTCCACTCAAATCAAGGGTTCCTTTCTGGTTTTGTATGTTCTCACCTGCTCCTCACTGTAAATCATTGGGATGTCAAGTGCAATGATTAATTAAGCTGCACGTGCAAGTGCTTTTTTTTTTTTTTTTTTCACCTGTCAACCAGGAAAGAAGTCTCATAGCAAGATTAGATGATGCTGTCTAAATCACAGCTTTTAATCCAGACTGTCAAGTGTGCAGAGATATTTTATATTTAGATGCTTATTCTAGAATATGGTGTACCAGGGTTTGTTTGGTTTAGAATTCTTAAATATTGCTTAAATATTGTAAGATACAGTTATTATACCAAACCCTATCATTAAACTCTTAATGGAAGGCAAAGAACAAGTTCAGAATTCCTACATAATTATTTTGGAATTTAAAGTTCATACTTTGTAGCTATCTTTTAATCAAATACTGGTAGTTGATTTGTTATTTAAAGTAAATATTTTTCATTTTCTAAACTGATTGTTTATATATATCATAATGAGATCCAGTCTCATAGCATGGGCTTAACTTTGTAATGAAATAATTATGATGGTAACTGTTTTTTTTTTTTTTTTGAGTAATAAATATTTGTGCAATAACGTTGAGCTTTAGGGTACTATAGGGTACTATTTTTACACATTCATAAAAAACAATGACTCCGAAAGCTTATTCTCTCCATCCTAGCTAGTTCTTTCATTGCTTTCCCCTCCCCCCTTAAAATCATCAGTAAAAGTAAAACCTCAAATTGTATAGTAATCTTAATCTATTATTAAAAGGTCCTAGAAAGGAAGATTACAAGGTAGATTCAGGTTTTGAATCAGTTTTGCCATTGGTTTAGCAGCGGGTGGGCAGGCAGATGCCTGCTCAGAGTAGAACCTATTGCCATTTTTCACCATTGATAGAGTAGCCTTTCAGAGTCAATGAGCTCTGTCAATGTGAGCTTGTCAAGGCTACAACTTCATAGACCTGAGAGGCGGTTTGAGAGGTCAGCCCTTTTCAGGTTCGCTGTGATGCAAATGAACTTTAATGCTTAAACAACTATTGGAATTTTTATGTCTGCTCCTTGTTCTTTTTTCTTCACAAAGTCATTGACGAGACATTCAGTGCTTTTTAAATTGGAAGTTGCATTGTGCTAAAGACCTAGTACAGATTTACGGAGGGCTGAAAGCAGTTAGATCATGTTCTTTTCATGGTGCGATTAGAATCAAATCGATTTCCCTACAGCCTTCAGCATTCAGATGGCAATTTTAACAAAGCTTGGGGGCTAGACAAGGGACAAAACGACTGAACTGAATGTTAATTACACTCTGCAGCCTTATTTTCTTTTGATTTGGGGCTGACTGGCAACTAAATTAACAAAAAGTGTGACCATAACTGCTGCCCTATTTTCATTTAAAAGGAGAGCTGCCTCTAAAAGGCTATCTTTACAAAGAAACAAATGAGGTCTACTGATCATTGTTAACAAGGGCACTTTTTTCCTTCAAAATTCTTGCCAAAAAAGACTCTGTTCAAAAAAAGTAATGTAATAAATTAGTCATTGATGTATTATTACCCAGAAAGTTGGTTGATTTTTCGATTTTTATGACATAGTTTGGGAATATGTAAGGCAGCGGTGGTAATATGTTGGTAATTATGAATTATAATTGGCACCTATGACTATAGAGTGTCTTTGGAACGTTTAATATGGAAAGGTAATATGGTAACTAGATTACAGTAGATACTTTAAATAAATATTAACATTTCATTATGTAATATTAAACTATTCAAAACCAGCTTGATCCTAACAATTTTTTACTTTCTCATAGATCATCCTTGCTTGACATGCAAATTTTCATATTTGATTATTAGTATCTGTTTACAGTTGTGTTGCATTAATAGCACTACATGCTTTTTTCTTCCCTCATGAGGAAGCTGCAGCTGCACTAAGTTGCAGTTGATTCTTGTGGCAACAGTGTCCTTTTGCACCTGCAGCTGTGTTAGTCTCATCCTAACACCTGGCATCATGAATTATCTCTCCTTTATTCATACTTTGAAGCAAGAAACAGTTCATAAGGTATATATTGCAATAGTCAAGTGATCTTAAATGGTAAATTTCTTTTTCTTGAAACAAAAGTATTGAATTTAAGAATCTGATTTTACTATCAGATGTCACTTTTACATTGGTTTAAATAAAATTTTGGCTCCTTCTGAGCAATCCATCTGTAGAACATAAACTAGCTTTTAAATTTTTTAAATTTGGACATTATTTTTAAATATTATGTGAAAATTAGTTTAATAATTGTTTTATTCCATTTATTAACTTTCAGTTATTTCCTTTTTGAATTTACCCTAAAGGTCATTTGCATTTTGTTACCTAATATTTAAATAACCTTTGTTTTCAAATATATTTTAAGGAACTTTTATTACTATTTAGATAATGCAAAAAATATTTTGGAAAAAGTGGGGATTTAAATTTATATAATTTGGTAGATAACATTAGCTTTTTAGACTTTTTTTTGATAGTTTAAAATCAGATGCTAGTAAGTTTGAAATAGTTAAAAAGTGATACACATGCTAATAAACAAAACCTTATCTTTTTTAAAAAGAGTGCTATCTCTGTTCAGGTTACTATTTAGAGCTAGAATGTTGTTAGTGTTACAGACCACCCTGTACTTAGTCACTGTCTTTTACCTCGCCTCTTTTCACACAAAAAGCAGCTGCAAAACAAAGTTTTTCTAAAACCAGTCAAGAGTAAACTTTTTTCTCATTTGTCTTCCAGACACGAAGATCGATTGAGAAGTTATTAGAATGGGAAAACAATAGGTTATACCACAAGGTGAGTACCACAGGGAGCAGCGTCGTACTGTTGGGGTCTGAATTGCACAGTATGGAAACAGATGCTTTTGTTGAACTAAAAATATGAAAGGTGGACAAATGGGTTAGTCTATGTGCTGCAATAAAATAGAGCTCATTTTTCTTCTTTTGCACTCCTACTTGTCTAGCTGTGCTTGCACTGGAGACTGAGCAAAAGGAAATGTGAAACGAATAACATGATGGAATATGTAAGTTAAAGGGCTGTTTTGTGAGTTTCTCTATTAAATGATCATTTATTTTGCTTCTGATCTCATTCTTTCCATGATTATTAATCAGCAAAGGTGTCAGGAGCTTAATCTCCTGAGTGCAAGGATTTTCTACGGTTCGCAGATGCATGGTTTCATGTGCAAGAATGATTTATAAAGTTATGAATGACCTGAAAACAAGGCTTCACTGTGTCCTGAAAAATAATAAATTAATTGCCAAGATAAAATAGCCTGAACGTGTGTTGATGGAGTGTGAAATTTTAGATGCTGTATAAAGAATAACCACAACTTTGGTTACGCAGCAAGTCAGATATGGCTTTTTTATATAATGCTAATCAAATTTCCAAGTATGGAAGAAAACCTTTCAACCAAGCTGTTGGAGCTTAAGAAACCTTTAGCCTTTATAGTTTTTTGCTGCCAATATCTCAGTGGCCTTTAAAGAATCTTTCAAAATATTATTAGAATATTTTGTAAAAATTATCTTAAAAACAAATAAGTGGTGATGGGATGTTGCTCATCCCATGTTTATTCTCTAACATCTAATTTGACATGTATATACAATGAATTTGATAACTATTCATTATGAGATTAAATTTACCCTGCTGACTCCCTGATTTCATTTAACAATTTTTGTCCTTTTGAAAAGTTCAGATTACTATAGGAAATTATGAATTTTTATTTATTCTTCTTTGAGTTTGGGTGTTTTATTTTGAATATGGCAAGGTTATTACATTAACAGAAAAAGATCTAAGAAAGGGTTAATTGTTGAAAATTAAAGTCATAGCCTTTTTGAAATACCTGGCATAACATTTCTAATGAATTTTGTCTGTTCTTTGAAATAATATAGCCATCATAGATAATATATATGTAAAAAAGATTGATAAAAACAGTGTTTAAATAGTTGGAAATTATTGTAAAATCATTTTTCTCTGTTAGCGTTTCCCCTTTCTTTCATTATCATACAGTCAAATCCCATTTCTAGCCTTGAACATAAAAGATCTTTTAAAAAGTGCCTTTTTTCATAGAATAGCTCTATTCAGTGAACTGAATAATGTAGATTTTTCATATCATTGTCTATTATATCAAACATGTTAATTTATGGTGATGAGAAAGACACATGATACTTCTTTATAATAAAAAAGCACATCTGAGTAAGTTATTTTGAGATTGACCTATAAAAATATTAGTCTTGTATTTTCATCATAGGTGGTAAGAGGGTTTATGTATGTATTTTGGAGGGGAGAGATGGATGTGTAGGAGATTTAAAGGATTTTGTGAAAACATATTTGTGACATTTATAAATTCAAACACTAAGCTTAAAACTGCGGCTTTATAATTTTTAAAAAATGCGTTTCTAAATTTACTTTGGAAAGAAAATATAATAGTTATTGCTAATGCCATTAGTGATTTCCATGTAGAATTATATGAATATCATTCATTCATAAAATATGCTCATTATATTCATTTTTATTTTTATGACATTATTTTAACTAAAAATAAGTTTTTAATCTTCAAAAACATTCTGAACTATGTGCTTTGTTTGTAAACTAGTTCCTTTAATTTACCATGAAAATTCAGAACAAATACTTTTCTTCTAAAGCCGTTATATTATTTTTCATTGTAGAAGATACTCATGAGAGTAGTAAAAACAAAAACTATTTTTAAATTACTTACTAGAGTCTATATATTTGTGTTGGTTGATGGGAGAAGAGCATAGTTTCAAAACCTCCCTTTTAAAAGTTTTTTTTTTTTTTTAATTAAAAAAGCAAATAATCTAATAACAAGAGAGTGACTCCTTATCTAATGAATTTGGGCCTCTTTACTATGTATCCCTCTTTGAGCTCAAACTTTTCTTTAACTTTTAGAAATAAATCATTTTTCACTTAAAGGAAAATTAGATTCCTTGATTGTATTTTGAATATTGGAGACAATCTAGAAAAAAATACTAATTTGATACCAACTTTTCTTTGATCAGAGCTGGCAGAGAGCTTAGAAGAAATGAGATAAATGGCTACTTTTTTGCATCTGCAGGAAAAGTGTTTGTAGGAATAGGTCTTTAAACCTAATAGTAATTTAAATGTAGTCACAGAATGCTTTCATTTGACAGTATTAGTATATACTGCAAAAGTGAACTAGGAGAGGACTATTTTTTGAGCCAGGTATATATCGGGGCAAATCAAAAGCCAGGAGAACTGAAGAGTGAAAAAGAAGGTTCCCGGCTCAGAGGGCTAACTGTAGAATGTAGATGAGTGTCCAGACATATAGGTAATATCAAGACGCAGGTTCTGAAAAAGAATGAGTTCAGCAGACATGGAAGCTGTTCAAATAATAAATCAAAGAATTTTTGTTTAGCATCTACTCCATACAGAGTTGTAACAAAGGAAAGAGTTAATTGTGATTAAGGCAGTTCAAATTTGGAATAAAATTTAGTCCCAGTTAACTTGTGTATTTTTGAGTTAGTGTGTTTTGTTTTTGTTGATTTTCCTTCAGATTCCTTTTAAAAGGTCCTTTGGAACAAATTTTAACTTTCAGTTTTGCTAACCTAAGAGGAAAGGGACCTTTCTTGCTTTCTTTCTATAAATGACTAATATCTTTCATTGAGAGATCATATATCCTGGTACAGTAAAATGAAAACAGCCCTAGAACCTAGAGTAGATTGATGGAATTGGGATAGATTGAAGAGAGAAAGCCTGAAGAATTAAATATTGGGTCAGCTGCAGTAGAAAGAGCAAGACTTAAGAGTAAAGACAGTCCTTTGTTCAAATCCTGACTCAATGACCCGTGGTGTAAAACTTCTTTGATCATCAATTTCCTCATTTGTAAAATGGGGATGATAATACTTACCTCATAGAAAAGTTGTTAGGATTCAATGAGATCCATATAAAACGAAGGACTTGGCATGTGGTTAGTTCTAAGTAAATGCTAGCTCCCTTTTCTCATCTATCCATCCATCCATCCATGTTCCTCCTGTATGTGAGGGGTATTATCTGGAATGCACTTCTATTCACTTTCCTAGACTTTGGTTATTTCACTTATTTGTTTTCTTTTGCATGCAATGTAGAGCTGAGGTATTTTGCCTCTTTGGTAAAGATCCAAAAATAATAAGAAAAATTTTCAGTAATGGAACTCTGGGTTATCAGATAAACATCTTTTTTTTTTTTTAAGATTTATTTATTTATCCCCCCCTTGCTGCTTGTGTTTTACTGTGTCCATTCGCTGTGTGTTTCTTCCGTGTCTGCTTATCTCCCCCTTGCTGTGAGGTCCTGCTGCATCAGCCCACTGCGCCGCGCGGGTCAGCCTGCTCTCACAAGGAGGCCCCGGGAAGCGAACCCGGGGCCTCCCGCATGGTAAACGGGAGCTCTATCCATTGAGCCACACCCGCTTCCCTATATCTATTTTAATAATGCAAAGTTGTGGTTATGAAATGTGCATGAATTTTCAAAAAATTTTAAAGTAATAGAATATAGTTGAAGTTTCATTAAGATAAAAATCTATTTAAATCTTAACTTTTTTTTTTCTCCATCCACAGGTCATCCTCATAGAATTTTTACCAAAGACACCAATTTTTCGACCAGATTAGCATTTACTTTATTTCTAGAGACTTTCCAAGTATGTTGTCTTTCCAATGGTGCCTTGCTTGGTGCTCTCCTGGTGGTGACATAACATTGGTTCTACGGAATCGTGTGGTGTTTTTTGTTTTGTTTTGTTTGGTTTGTTTTTTTTAACAACCGCATGTTCTAAGTGTGCATTTTTGTCAAACTTTCCAACAGTTATTTCATACAGATGTTTAATACTTAAGTTATTGTGCTGCTCTTTTCTGTTATGTATTCTGATATTCAAGGATTACTTTTTTGTATTATCAAAAAAATACATTTGAACTTAGCCTAAAAAGTGGCCAGCCTTTTTTATTTTATCACTAAGGTACACACAATCCTTTATTTATAAATTCCTTAACAAAGACAAACACCTTTGTCTCTACTTACCTATTTATTCTAGCAAACACATTCTTTGTATTCTTTTTCTTCCTTTTTGATTTTAACATGTCATCATTTTTAAACAGTAAGTTTTCTTTAATAGTCTTGTGGAACCTAACATACCCTTTCTCATATACTTCCTAATGCTCTGTTTACAGCAGAAATATCTGTAGTCATTATGAAGACCTATGGAGCGTTTTGAAAATATTTATATCTTCAAAAGTAGCAAGGCAGGATTAAATTATTTTTATTAGAATAGAGGAATCAACGAATGGTATGCATGCATCTAATGGTTACTAGAGCTCAGGATCACAAAAATATAGTAGCATCACAATCTGCATATTTTCAATCAAGATATTAATAATGGCCTTACTTGGGTTATTTTTTATTGTTTACCAAATCTTACATACAAAGGTGTGGAATTAGTCCTTTTAGAAATTTCTAGGGAAAATATTTCTCCCACATAATACAATTGTAGAATGGATACATGTTTCTGAAAAGTCTTTGAAAGAAAGCAGAACTTCTAGAGTTAAAAGTAAGCTGTTGTTCAATACCCCAATAATATTTAGAACAGATAATAAGAAATGGAGGGCATATTTAGTACATTTCTATCCACTAGTTTGCTTTCTGTACAGTTATGTATACTTTTTTGGCTGAGAGTGTGACATTTAAGTTTGAATCAGGTCAGTTTGTTTCTTTGAAATATACACCCACACATATACACACATTTTTTCTCTCCTTTGGTTGTACAGGCATTTTAAAACTTTAAAAATTCTAAATGGCCTATGTGTAAATTTTTCTTTTTATAAGCCTAAAATTATAGAAATTTTAATGTATGTCAAGAAGCTGTTCCATACAACTGTGGTATCAAGCAATAATGTGAATAGCTTCTGAAATTATATAAACTATGCTTAGTACTTTGTATTAAGAGTTGGTACCACTATACAATACCTTTTTCCTTGTATTAAATCTTTTAAATACCAGTTTCATTAATTTATATTCCTGTATTTTAAAAAAGTATTTCTTTGTACTTCTCTAAAGTACTGTAATTCCATATAAATTTGAATAATTGAATGCCAGTATCCAAATCCTATATTTGGATACTAGGAACTATGTTAAAAATTAGGATTTTTTTTCTTTTTGTCTCAGAATTACTTATTTCCATTGCCCCCCCCCCAATCAATTAAGAACTTGAATGTATAGAACACTTTTTCTATGAAGAGCTCAAAGTACAAAGAATTCAACCACTTCTCACTTTATTTAACTTGTGTATAAAGGTGTGTCCTACCCCCGAAAGTAGTGTAATTAAAAGGTGTGATGCTATTCTAAAAACTAGTATTCCTCTATGGTTTCACTGTGAAAGATTATTGTATGGAGAATGCTGAATCTGCCTAAGGATTCAGAAAGAGCAGAAAAATATGATGACTGTGTAGACTATGCACACAGTGTTCCATATCTAAAATTGTGTAAATCTATAGAGCATTTAATTGATCAGCTTTATAAGAAGAACTGTATCTATTTAGAAATACTTTTTTCTTCTATGACTGTAAATTTTTATGTTCCTGTGAGAATATTTTAACAGTAAGATACTTTTCATAGTTGGTAGTATTAAGTATAGGATTTTTAAAAAAGCTTTTCTAATTTTATTGAGATGTGGGTCATTTGTTTAAAGAGTTTCCTTAGAATATGCAGTCTTAGACTTCCAATGTATATATGGAAAAAAAAAAAGTGATTGCTTAATATACGGCATTACCACAAACCAATTATGCCTTGACCAGTTAGATTTCCATGCTTTGCTTTTCATTAGTAACCCCAGTATAACTCTGACTTAATTTTTCTTGAATCATGAATTTAAGTCTCATGTTACTGGAAATTAGAAATGTCAGAGATGCCTATGTTATGTGAACATTAGTTCAAAGGAAATATTTAAAATGATGATTGTTCTTCAACAACTGTTTTGTGACATAAAGTTTGTGAACCATACATGCTTTTTTTTTTGAGGTACTGGGGCCCGGGGCTTGAACTCAGGACCTTGTATGTGGGAAGCCGGTGCTCAACAACTGAGCCACATCAGCTTCCCTGAGTTGGTTTTTTGTTTGTTTTGCTTGTTGTTTGTTTTGCTTTTTCAGGAGGCACCGGGAACTGAACCCAGTACATCTCATGTGGGAGGCGAGAGAGCCCAATCGCTTGAGCCACATCCACTCCCCATACGTACTTTTGAAATTGACCAAAAAAGAGGTATTTTTGGCAGAAAATCCAATGTACAGATTTTACATAGGCTAAGTGAATAACAGGATTTTTTTAAAAAATATTTTACTGCCATTTTACAGTCAGCCCACCATTCCTAGAGAGAAACGGCCTTTTATCAAATAATGTAGTTATCAAAGCCTTATATTTTACTACATGACTTTGGATATTTGGGTTAAAATATATACTTCAAAGCCTAATGACTACAGTAAAACTCTAATGTGGCACATTTAGCTTCTAAGGGTAAATGACCCCAGACAAAGGGTCACCTTTCTTAATAAAATGGCCATCATATCCTTTATTACAAGCCTTTAATGACTAGGTTTTATTCATTTAAAATATAAACATGTAATTTTGTCCTAAAATCATGAAGTTTTCAAACCTTGAAGAGTAGTAAATGATTTCCTTTTTTTTTTTTTTTTTTTTTTTAAATTAGAAAGCCTAGTTTTGTAATTGAATAATTTTAAATCAGGAAGAACCACTTCTTTCCCCCTTGGTTGTATTTTCAGAGTTATTTGTAGAGAGCTTCTGATTGTTTCTTTGTATTAGTAGACACAGGGCAGCCCTATAAAACTTTGACAACATTCCGTATCAATCTTCAGTTATAAAAGAATGATATTAAATAGTAATGTTAAGAGTGGCCCCACAGTTGCATGAGTTGAAATTATACTAGATTTATATAACATGATGTACATAGTCCAAGTTTTATGATAGTTATAATTATAACCTTTACCTGCATGCTTGATAGTTCACTGTATGCTTTGGCTCACAGTTGGTCAGTAGTACTAAATCAGAAGTACAATGTATCTACAGTTTTTGCCTAAACTCCAACATCTAGTCCTTCTATCCTACTGAGGCACCATGGGTCCTTTAGCTACCCTCTTGATATCCAGAGTCATCACTGGACATAGTTGAGAATTGCCTGTCTTCTTTCCCCAAAGCTCCCAGTCAGATGTTAATTCTTTTGCATTCTGGCTAGGTGTTTAGAAGACCAATTATAGTAAGTCACATCACTGGCTGACAGCCTCAATTCTGCTCAGATGGTATTTGGATTTTAAAACTGGTGTTTTCCTTCTCAATAGACCCTGTCAGTCCAGGCTTTCCAGAAAGGGAGGAATGGGCATACCTCAGAGATGGTTCCAGATCACCCAATAAAGGAATATTGCAATAAAGCGAGTCACAATTTTTTTGGTTTCCTAGTGCATATAAACATTATGTCTATACCATACTGTAGTCTGTTAAGTGTGCAGTAGCATTGTGTCTAAAAAACAATGTACATGCCTAAATTAAGATGTGACAGAAACACGAAGTGAGCACATGCTGTTGAAAAAATGGCGCTGGTAAACTTGCTTGATGCAGGGTTGCCACAAACCTTCAGTTTGTAAAAACTGCAGTGTCTGTGACGCACAATAAAGCGAAGCACAGTAAAACGAGATATGCCTGTAATAGGGTGGTTGGACGTGGGATGTCTTCTCAAACCACCGTTTCTGGAGGAAGCTGATTTATATCTAGGTTTTGGAAGGAAGGAAAAGGTTCAGGACCAATCATAAACCAAACTATTAATTATATCACATAGTTTGTGTTTAAATAAAATAAAGTATCCATATTTTCCATAGTTGTAATATCCCATGTTGTTTTTAGGAGCATACTTCTTATCTAAGTTGAAATTTGATGTATGATCTTTAACTTGTGAGTTACTGTCTTATTCTGCACTTTTACAAAGATTTTTAGATAGTAATCTAAGAGAAGTCTAAATATTGTTTTATTATTAGCCATAATTCTGTGTATTACTTATGTAATAGGAGCAGTAGTTTCCCCCCAAATCACAAATTGAACCAACAGAGGTTGTTTAGCCTTTATAGACAATAGTGAAAACAGAAATTCAGAATGTCAGTCTTTACTTTGAATTCATTTCTGATGTTAAGCAAGATCATCAAGTTACTAGGCCTCTTTGCTTTCATTTTCATTTCACAGAAGGAAGGTACTATGACTACCTCATCGGGTTGACTTATGAAAATATTTTCCAGTTATTTATTTTGCTACTTAAGTCATATAAAAGTGAGTAGATAGATGCTTAATAGTAATGACTGAGTAGCATTTTTTACTTATTAGCAGTGTCAGCACACACGAGTTATTGTTAAATTTTTCATTTAAAATTAAAGAGAGTGGGTACTGGGTACTACCTATATGTACTTATAATTATGCTTTGTATATTTAAAAACCAGGTAAACATTAGATAAAGACCTTGAAAAAAGTTCCTCTCTGATAAAACATTTTTAAATATAGATTCATCTCAGATGCTTAAGCAAAACCAAGCCTTTAAAAAAATTTTTTTTCTCTATTCATAAATATGGTGCTTTGAATTTGAGAATTTAAGTTGACTGCTTTCTGCTTTTTTCTCTTTATGCAGAATAGTATATTGCTTTCCTAGCTCTTCATTTCATCTCAGACATATTTCAATGAACTGACCACACCAGGCATTTGCAATTTTGGCAGATTATCTATTGCTTTTTTAAAATAAAAAAAAAAAAAAGAAACATCGTGCCAACCACCTTTAAGAGACGATATGTGATGGGGCTGTGTTTTGTCCAGTCTCCTTTATTGGACCACAGTATACCCTCAAACTTTTTCTATTGCCTGACTTAATGGTTCTTAATTTAGTAAAGCTTGCTCCAGTTCTTTCTCTTGACATAAATACTGTATAGATTTAAAATGTTCTGAAAGGAAAACATCTTCTCCCTCAAGGATTCACTTTCACTAGTAGAAGCTTATTTTAATTGGGTAATTATAACAATCTCATTACATTATCATGAAGTCTTCATAAAGAAAGTTTGTTTTAACTGGTCAAAGCTCTTTTTAAAATAAAGTCTCGTTTTTAAATATTTGTTGGAGTTAATGACATTGTGTCCTCTCAGAAGAGCTAAGTATTGTGAAATTTAGCAATAGTTAGGGCAGTGGAAGCAAGGTAGACATGATTGGAAGTTAAGATGCTGAAATCTACAGGCTGAGAGAACTGTGACTACATTATCCTACATTTTGGTTTACGAGGTTGAAAGTTATGCAATGGCCAGGAACTGCAGACAGCTTTATCCTTTCTTCTTTATATTCTATATGTATTACAATGGAAATTACGTTTTTAAAAAATTGTTCTAAATTGGCCTTTCCTTTGCTCTCTTGCCCTTTGAGAAGATAGTGGGAGGCGACTTTCAATAAAATATACTTCTACTTATCTTTTATAATGACAATTAGACAATTAAAAAACTAAAGGATTTTAGGAATTTGTTTCTATGACCCTAAAAAAGCATGGAAAATTTTTCAAATAAGATAGTTATCATAAACTTCTGATGGGTGAGCAATTATGCAGAACCAAAAGCAGAGTCCCTATTATACTTTCAGAGATTTTAAACTCAGGTAAGTCTAGTAACATTAAAAAAACATGAAGGTAACAAATAAAATAGTAAGTTGAATTTTAATGGTGTATATTATGTATTCTCCTTTCATATAATTTCTTTCATTATGAAGAAATTAAAGCCATTCCCAAACTTGGTCTATTTTTCTTAAAATCAGTTTTGTTTGTTTTTTTTTTTGGTTAGATAAAAATTTGATAACCTTCATTATTGTGAAGCAATATATAGATGGATTGAAAGGTGGCTTGGTTTTTGGTTCCATGTTAATTGTAGTATATTTAATCTTGTTAAAATTTCATTATTAAGTCTTCATTGACTAAACTTTTCAAGTAAACAAATGGAGACCTAATTTGAGCTAGAGGATTTTTTTTTACTTTTTATTTGGTTGTTTGCAGGCTTTGGCTAGTTGAGTTTTTGTGGTTTTTAACTGAGTCTGTTGCAACACATGATTTCAACACAAGTGCTTCATCAAAACTAAACTACGGGTAAATTTTCAGCATTTAGTCTCTAAAGACTGTAATAAGTCAAATTTTAAGCTAATTTAGGTAGAGCTGGAAAGGGTGTCTGGAACTTAGAGATCAAATCACTTTAAAGGAATTTGACCAAGCTAATTATATGTATATCTATATGTATATGTGGATGTATATATAGATATATATGTATATATATACATGTAGAAATATACACCCTTTTTTTTTTCTTCTGTTGACATGAACATGACTTGTACATATGTCTGGGAATAAAATAAACTGACCTTGTTATGAACAGTACTTTACGAACTGTGTACAATGAAATTAAAGAAAATTTTATGTCTTCATTAACTTGCATCATAGTTGGAAAAAAGAACAGAAAAAATATATATTGCCTTTTTAATCTAAAGATCTTAGTTTAGTTGTCCCTAAATGTTAAAAGCCAATGCAGCTTTTAAATAGGATTCTCAGTTATCCTGTTTAGGTTTAGTGTTGGTTTTTAAACTTTCAGGGGAAAACAAATAATCACCATTTTTGTAAACAAACATACTTAGCAATATTTACCTATAGATTATCTGTTGTTGCATTGTATGACTATTTGGCTCAGAAACTTAATTTTTTCCCATTTTACTCATATTGACCCAGATTCCAATGTAAATCTTTACAAAAATAGTTCCATATGTATGGAAAAATATATGTGTATGTAGATACATATATGTTCTAAGATAATTGACTCAGTACATTAAGACATCTTTTAGTTTTGGGCAGTAAAGATGCTTTTACTTCCATCACTTGGATTTTTCAGTTAAAATACAAAGTGCCAATTATATTTGTGGAATATTTTTGTTTCCTTGTGTGATCTCAATATTGTAGTGTGTTTTTTTTTTAATGGATTCCTTATTTTCTGAATTTCTAGACTTTTATTCACTTTTTCTTCATCCTGACAAGAAAAATATGAGAGCTCTCAGAAATTTCTTTTTTCACAATTGGAGAATCAAGCAAAAATGCCATTACTGATTGCAGTAGTTAAATCTTATAATCCTTTGCAGGAAGTCTGAAATGTAACTCAAAACTCTGTACCTACAGTCTTAGATATTGTTACATCGCCATTCAGTTTTCATTGCTTTGTGTGTGAGATGAATATTTCTTGAGACTTTTTTGTTTGCTTTACCAAAGAAATCAACCAAGGAAAAAAAAAAAAAAAAGCCCAAAACAAAACAAACAAAAAACACCCTGTAACTCATGTGAAGCATGCAGGGTGTTGTAATTTCAGTTTGCAAAGCGGTGTGATACAATGTTGCTGAGCCAAAAGCACACGATAGATTTAATGTAGCCAATTGTGTACTTTTGAAAAAAAGAGTAACTGTTCGCTGTGAGTTAATTTTGGATTTTTTCAAAATCTCTCTTTTAGGCTTTGTGCTGGATTCTTCCAGACAAATGCGTATTCCATGTGGGCCACTGTTCTGCTAAATGCTCTCAGTTCTCCTTTTGCAATCAAGATTATGTTGCTAAGGAGATTTTGCTTTTATTGGTGCCATTGATTTGTGTTAATACGTTTTGAATACCTCTCGGTATTCTTCCGTAGACAAGGCCAAAAGAAAAACTTCCCTGAGTTTCCCAATTTACATTACAAATGGAGCGGTGGTGTAATGAAGCCGATATAAAGTGGGCAGTTGAAAGGAAACTAAAGAAGGGCACTCAAGTGAGAAATGAAGAAATGTGCCGAGTGCAGTCTGTGGGCTGCCTTCAGTCCAGCTGCAGGAACTGGCTCCGGTCAGAGGTAGAGAGTGAGTGAGCACCTCCCTCTGCAAAGACCACCCACTTTCTGGGATGGCCTAGGCTGGCACATCATAGATTACCTCACTGTATAAGGCCATTACAAAAGTGATAAACTCATCTCCTGAAGCGGTTCCCTCTCACCCCCAAATCTCTTTTTGAGTCCTTCCTAGAGCTTGACTAAGGCTAGGCTTATTATACCTTATGGCCTTAAGTTAACTTTTAAAGGAAGTCCTGTGTATGAACTAGTTCTTTCCGTTCTAACTAGCATATTCAAATATTGTGCATTTAACTCCCTAGATGAGAAGGATGTTACCTAGAATAAATTGAAGGTTTTAATTATATGCTCCTTACTTTGTATCATATTCTAGATTCCAAAGACTCTCTTATTACTATAAAACTCAAATATTCTGTATGTGAATAGGAGAATCCAATTAGGCGTGTCCAGCCAGTGAAGTAGTTTGTTTAGCTGCAGTAATTTACCTTTGTGGCACAATCATACCCCGTTAGTTACTTAAATTCTTAAAATAGCATGTTAAACATGTGCTAAGCATAACTATTGCACTGATTTAACTGGAAGAATTCCACATTTTATATTAGAAATGTCAAAAAACTATCAGAACCATGAGGAAAAATTGCTACAGAAGTCTTGAGGCAATAAAAAAAAATTATTAGGAAATATCTCAAGTATTTATAAAAATCAAGCTTGCATTATTTTGACATGAAAAATAGTTAGAAATAATTATTTATTTCAGCAAAATAAAGGTCTAGACCATCAGTCCTTTAATGTTGAATGATCTAGGCAGGAAGCCTAAGTTATAGAGGCATTCTCCGATCAATGGGAAATGTGAAATTTATAAAAACATCTGAAAAGGGAAATCCTTAATTTCTATATTTACAGTGCCTTTTCAGTAGTTTGTTTGCCCCCCACCCCGAGGCTTGTCTATCATTGTGCTTCAAATGGACAAAATCCTTATCTCCAGACCAGATGTGGTGGCAATCTTTTTCTTACATCTCTATCTCAAATTTTGGTTTACTTGTACTTCTGAGGTTTTTCCTCCCTGCAATGTTTAAAAACAACAACAAAATTTTTAAAACTCGTTAACTCCAACTTAGAGAGTAATTTTGAACATATGGGGGTGAATTTATATTTTCAACTTGGTAGTTCTGCCTTTATTTATCAGTGGTTTCTGTATTAATGGTTTTTAAATTATTTCATAGTATAATCCTGAAGTTAATTCTGAGAAAAACAGCTCAGAATTAATTATAGGTGAAAGATAGAAATATACAAATATTTCCATATATATTGAAACTTTGTGGGTTTTTTTCAAGTTGGAATTAATCTATTGAAACTGACTTTCAAATTACTTAAAACTTTTAAATTCTTACCCTTGGAAAGGCTGACCCAGAAGAGGTAGGGAAGCCTGTTCTGTTCATGCATGCGAAACATAAGCATAATAATTTTATCCTGAGCATCAATCATGTAACAACTTTCAAATTATTTCCCTAAGATAAGTGAATTATGCCAAAGACATTCTCAGATTTATGAACTCTGAAAGATCAACTCTTCATAATCTTCAGTTTGTAACACACTACTATCTGCTGGATGGTAGTTCTATAAAAGAATGCTAGAGTATGAAATCCATCATTCTGCCCTGATTGACCAGTATTTTTTTTTTTTAAATATTTATTTATTTATTTATCCCCCCCTTGCCACCCGTGTTTGCT
>JAQZBX010003454.1:0-65192 GCA_029593785.1 Cabassous unicinctus
AACATAGAAGACAAATGTGGAGCATATTTTCTGTCAAAATAAATCTACACAGCACTTCATCTCCAAACTGCATTGATGAAATGGATTTGAGCCCTAGGTAATAGCAGGGACCAAAATGTGTTTTTGATGTCTCAGTATTCAGTTTGGAAAGTATGCACATTTAACTTTTTATATGAAATAGCAAACCAATTGCAAACCAAGAAATGGGGTAATAATAGAGATTTAGGAACTTCCATTGCAATTGTAAGAAAAAGAATATAGAATAAAGAAGAGGATTCAGATCAAGGCCAAGAAAGTGTCCTGGGGATCCTGGTAATTTCACTTTGAAACTCATAAAGACTGAATTAACACAAATTACACATAGACATGCCTATATCTTACAGTAATATATATATTATATACAAATAAATAGTCAACAGTTTAATCAATGATTCTTTCCAAATGACAAATAAGTTTCCTAAATGGAGTCCAGCCCATTTGTTGGTCACCAAATATCCTTGTGCACCCACCATACTTCTATCCTCCTTGTATTTAAGTAGGACCAAATTACAAGCTAGCAGACAAGATGCATGCCTCGCAAAGGCTGAATAATTTATGAACCAGTGTGCTACTATCCAGCTCTTTCTTTCTTTTCACCAAGCTTGGAAGACATGCCTTAAGATGGTAGAACTACACAGGGAAGCAAAGTGGATTACTAACTATACAGAAGACAGCTGCCATAGAGGATCTCTCAACCCTCAGTTGATTTTGCCTAACAGGAAATAAAACTGTTTAAGTTAAGCCACACAGAGCTCAGGATTCATTGCTATTATTTTGATCTACAAATAACATGAATGGATAAATAATATGTTCACAAAACCAAGTATTGGAGATGATGTGGTAAGATGATAGAGTAGGGAGTTCCACCCAGGCTTTCCATCAAAACTATTATTATATAAGCAGGAATTGCCTGAAACAAATATTTTAAACTCCAGAAGACAGAAGAACACTGTACATCCTCAAGGGAAGAGGAGGGAGAATTAGCTGATAAATTATAGACAGAACAGTAAATTGCTTTCTCTGAGAAGTGGCTTCGGGTGCCCATTACTCACTCTCATGCAGGACACCATGAAGTTCAGCCCCTGGTTATCACTGGTGACAGAGAGAGACATGAAATCTTCTTCCTAAAGGCAAGGTGTGGATATGACCAATCACTGATCACAATATTTGATTCAGACTGTGGGGGGAGGGAGGGCTGGCTCTGAAGGCAGCCATTATTTAAACCACACTGGACAGTGGTGCTGGTGATGTAGAATTAAGAAAGCTGAACTTCCAAAGGGTTATGGTGGAAAAGTTGTTTGTAGGGCAGCAGTTACTGTGTCAACCAAGAAATCTCAGCTTTGGGGACTCATGAAAGAAGCTTTTGGAATCCTTCCTGTTTCCCTCCTTAGGTCAATGTGGGTCTAGTCTGTACTTCCTTGTGGGTCTCTGGCCCTGTTTTGGGTGCACAACATTGGTTTACCTAAGTCCTTTCCAGAATTATCCACCTCCTAGTGTCTGCCATACAAACAAAATCAGCTTGACACAAGGAAAGGTGTGTAAGTAACTAAAGATCTAGAAATTCTTGGGCAAAGACTTGCAGGTTTCAAACACTCAGGAGAGGGAAGTTTGTGTTCTGGAAAACAGAAGGACAGCCAAACTCCTGTAAACAGGGGAACTCTAAATCAACTACCAAGCAAAAACCAAAGCCAATGGCAGAGGCTCAGAAAGAGAGAAAAAATCATGCACAATGCATTTACCTTGGGCAGACATTCCAGTTCGGAGAGCTGAAGCTCAAGAAAATCTCCAACTTATCACCAGGTTGTTACAAAATCAAGAAATAGATATATCAGGAAATAAATCACAGTTAACATTTTAAAATACTAAAATTTCAATGTGCAACAAAAGAGTACTAGACAGGCAAAGAAATAGGAAATGAAGGCCAATCTACAGGAAATGATATAAATCCAGGAAACACAACAAAGAAGACCAGAAAGTTGACATACTTAAGAGAAGCCTTTAATAATGTGATCTTAAAAATGCTCAGGGAGAATGAAGGAAAATACAGAGAAATAACTAAAGATATCAGGAAAACAAAGAATTAGTAATAGAGAATTTTAGGGAAGAAAAAGAAATTTTAAAAGGGAAGCAAGCAGAAATCCTGGAGCTGAAAGCCACAATAACTGACATGAAAAGTGCCCAAGAGGATTTCAAGAGCAGACAAGAGCTAGAAGAACAAATCAGTGAATTTAAGGTAAGACCCTTGAAATGAGTCAGGCTGATATACAAAAATAAAAGAAGAGTTATAAGAAGTGAAAATAGCATAAGACCCCTCTGGATTATCATGAAGCATATCAATATATGAATTATGGGAATCCCAGAAATAAAAGGGAGTACAAGGCAGAAAGTCTATTCAAAGAGATAACAGAGAACATCCCAAACTTGGCAAAAAATGTGAATATGCACATCTGGGTGAAGAAGCCCACAGAACACCAAACAGAACAAACATAAAAAATACACCCTATCATATATTGATCACAGTTTTTAATGCAAAGGACAAATTGAGAGTTCTGAAAGCTGCAAAAGAAAAGCAATATGTTCTGTAAAAGGGAGTCCCAATTAGATGCAGTGTCCATTTTTCACCAGAAACCATGGAGGGAAGAAGGCAATCGGTTGAAATATTGAAAATGTTGAAAGAAAATAACTGCCAACCAAGAATTTTATATCTGGCAAGACTTTCTTTCAAATAATGAAAGAAAGATAAAAACATCACCAGATAAACAAAAGCTAAGGAAGTTAATCACCTCTAGATCTGCCCTACAACAATGATAAAGAAGTTCTTCACATTGAAAGGAAAAGACACTAGACAGTGATTCAAAGTGGCATAAAGAAATAAAAGCAGTGTTAAAGGTAAATATTTGGGAAATTATAACTGCCAGTATTATTGTGGTGTATTGTTTTGTATGTAACCCTGCTTCATAACTTTGTACAGGTGCTGAAATGCAGACATATAAAAACTAATAATAATTCTATGGATTTGGACATACAACATAGAAAGATATAAGTAGTAAAAAATATAAAAGTAAAGGTGGGGGCATGGAGGTTTGTAGGAAGAGTATAAGCGTTTGTTATTGAAGCAAAGTTAGTATCAAACCAAATATGACTGTTATGTATATATTAAGTTAAATTTTATCCCCATGGTAACCACTAGTTACATCACTGTAAAATATATACAGATAGAAAAAGAAGGCACTTAATATGGTACAAAAACAACAAAAAATCATATAAATATAAAAGCAGGCATTAACTGAAGACCCCAAGGACAAACAAGGTATAATACAAAGAAAGATAAACAGGAAAATGGCAAAGAAAAGCCCTATAATATCAGTACTGACTTTAAATATAAATGGATTAAACTTTCCAGGCAAAAGTAAGAGACTAAAGACTGACAGAATGGATAATAAAGCATGACCCAACTAAATGATGTCTGAAAAAGACCCAATGAAAGTGTACATTCAAAATTACAAATAGATTGCAAGTAAAGGATGGAAAATAATATACCATGCAAGTAGCAACCAAGAGTACAGGTGTAGCTATACTTTATATTATTAGATAAAATTGACCTAAATGAAAAAGTGTTATGAAGGAAAAAGATGGTCAATATACCCTGATAAAGGGGACAATGCAACAAGATGTAACAATTATAAATATATAATTTATTTAAAAAGCAAAGAGCAGAGCCCAAAAATATTTGAAGCACATTCTGACAGATATGAAAGAAGAAACTTATGGCTCTATATTAAAAGTAGGTATGAACACACCACATGAAATAATAGATAGAACATCTAATCAGAAGATCAATAAGGAAATACAAGACTTGAACAATACTATAAACCAAATAACCTAACAAACATCTAAGGAAAACATCACTCAACAAAAACAGAATATATTCTTCTTGAGTGCATATGGATCATTCTCCAATATAGACCATATATTAAGTCACAAAAAAGTCTAAAAAATTTCTAAAATATTAGTAATACAAAATATATATTCTCTGACCCCAAATGAAGGGAGCAAGAAATCAATAACAGAAGGAGAAATGGAAAACACATAAAAATGTGGAAATTAAAGAACTTACCCCTAAACAACAAATGGGTTAAAGAGGAAATCACAAGAGAAATTATATTGAGGTAAATGAAAATGAAACATCCCAAAACTTATGAAATGCATCAAAGACAGTGCTGAGAAGGAAATTTATAGATAAAAATGCTTACACTGAAAAAGAAGAAAGACTTCAAATTAAAGACATAACTTCAAAAATTGAAGAACTGTAAAAGAAGAGCAAACTAAAGCCAAATCAAACAGAAAGAAGGAAATAACAATGCTTAGAGAGGAGACAAATGAAAAAGAAAGAAACAAAAAACATTAGAGTGAATAAAAGAAAACAAAAAATTTGCTTCTTTGCAAAGATCAATGATATTGACAAAACTTTAGACTGATAAAGAAAAATTATGAAAATCAGAAATGAAAAGGGGACATGACCACAAAACACACTGTAATAAAAAGAAATATAAGAGGATACTATGAACAATGGTATGCCAATAAATTATATAACCTAGATGAAATGGAGAAATTCTTACAAACACACAAAGTATCTACATTGACTCAAGAAGAAACGAAAAATCTCCACAAACTAATTACTACTAAAGTGATTAAATCACTAGTCAAAAACTTGATGACAAAGAAAAGCCCAGGACCAAATGGCTTCACAGAGGATTTCTACCAAACATTCCAAGAAGACTCAACTCCAATTCTGCTCAAAATCATCCAAAAAAGTAAAGAGAAAGGAGCACACACTAATTCTGTTAGGCCATCACCCACATACAAAAGCCAGAAAAAGATACCACAAGGAAAGAACAGTACAGATAAGTATCTCTTATGAATATAGATGCAAAAATCCTCAACAAAATACTAGCAAACTCAATGTGACTGTATATTGAAAGAATTATGCATTGTGATAAAGTAGGATTTATGCCTGGTTTGCAAGGTTGGTTCAACATAAGAAAGACAATTAATGCAATATACCAAATTAACACAATGAAGGGAGAAAAAGCCATGATAGTCTCAATTAATGCAGAAAAGGCATTTGACAAAATCCAGTACACATTCTTGGTTAAAACACTTAGCACACTAGGAATAGAAGGAAATTGCCTCAATATGAAAAAAAGACATGAGAAAAGCCCAAAACTAATTTTCTTCTTAAAGGAGAAAGACTGAATGGAAGAAAAAAATATTTCCTGATTTGCAGGTGACATGAATGTATATACAAAAAATCATTGAAAAATCCACAACAAGTCTCCTAGAACTATGAAATTAATTCAACAAAGTTGCCAGGTACAAAGTTAATACTCCTAAATCAATAGTGTTTCTGTACACAATAGTGAACATTCAGAAGAAAAAATAACAAAAAAAAATCCCATTTACAATAGCTACTAAAGTAGTCAAATACCTAGGAATAAATCTAAACAAGGATGTAAAGGACTTGTAAACAGAAAACTACAAAACACTTCTAAAAGAAATCAAGGGGGAGAGGAGCAAGATGGCATCAGTTTAGATGGGCACTCACTATCTCTTCCACAGAGGACAGCTGACTGGGGACAGAATCCTGCCCCAGTGGTTTGTTCTGAGAGCCTACGGAGTGAGAAACTTAGGGACATTGATCTGGAAGGAGCTAGACAGTGAGATGGAATGATCAAGATAAAATCGTGAGTTTTTCCCCAACCGGCTAAGCCCCATCTTCAGGGCAAAGGGCTAGCAAGCCCCGACTCCTGTTGGCAATGAGGTGAGAGGGAGCATTCTCTGAGAGTGGGAGGGTTCTGGCAGAAGGTGGAGAGGGGTTTCCTTTCTGTGGGTTTGGCTATCTGGACCCCCTTGCAGATTCGGGGAGCAAACTAGCCAGCTTGAAGTGGCACCTGGCTGAGGGGATAGGCTAATCTGATGAGTAAGTCTGATTAACCTAGCTGCCCAGGTATATGCCCCAACTCCTGCCGGCAACCCAGTGAAGGGGAGCATTCTCTGAGAGTGGGAGGGTTCTGGCAGAAGGGGGAAAGGTGTTCCTTTCTGTGGGTTTGGCTATCTGGACACCCTTGCAGGAATGGGGAACAAAGCAGCCAGCTTGAAGGAGCTCCAGGCTGAGGGGAGAGGCAAATCTGCTGAGGAAGCCTGATTTACCTAACCACACTATAATACGAGGCTTGGCTCAGGAGGGGGCAGAGTCAGACAATTTTATCATTCTGTGCTGAAGAGTATCAGTCTTGGCTTCCCTGGGGTGGGCAGGCAGTGGGAAGTGTTTGATAAGTTTCCATGAGCCTATTTAGGGTGCCCTGGGCAGAGGGGGTGGTCTAGAAGACGCCTTCTTTTGGGTCCCTAATTTCAACAATCAAATAAATAAATAAATCATTTACTTTAATTTTTTTTTTAATTAACTTAGGTTTATTGCTAAAATCTGCCTTGAAACCTGCATATAGAAGCCTGCAAGGTAATTGGTTGATGAACACAAGCAGGATGAGAGGCTCCACAATGGCCCAAGAAGGAACACTGTTCTTCTTCAGCTTTGTTTGACTGCTTGCTTGTGTGTTTGTTTAGTTTATCTTCATTTGTTTGTTTGTTTATTGTTTTTCTTTCCTATTTCCTTCCCCTTTTTCTTTTTTTTTCTTTCTTTTTCTTTAATTAGGTGCTGCTAGCTTGTTTCTTCTTTGCTGTGCTTTTCATTCCTTGATTTCCCATTCTTGTTGTATATTGATTTTGTCTACCATTGCTATCTCTTTTCCGTCCTTCAACTTTCTATCTTCTGCTTTCTGTTGTGGTTCTTACATTCCACCTTTTGCATTAGTCTGAAACTTCATGGGTATCAATTTCTATCCTGACTATTCTTTATCCTTTTTAAAAATTATTATTATTAATATTTTCCTTTCAGCCCTCTCATTACTCTTTCTCTCTCTCCTCATCATTCTGGCCTTTTAAATCATATATACTTTCCTCTATTTGGTTTTCCATTCCATTGTAGGTATTCAACTTAATTTTTCCTATTACTCTACAGTGCCTACAGGAGTTAAATATTCATTTTACTAAGTCTTATAAGGCCCCTCTTCTAATTTTTATCAATATTACTATTGTCCTTTTTCCTTTTTAACCTCTTTTGATTCTTGTGTCCTAATCTTTTTCCTTAAAAGGAACATAGAAAACAGTAAGTAAATAGATCAAGAAGAGGAAAGTATCAAAAAGAAAACTTAGTACAACACAGAACCACCAGCTAAATAAAACTCTAGAGCAGAGAGAGAAGCTAATCAACTGAATAAACACATCAAGATAAAATGATGATCAGTGAGCAAGAAAAAATTACAAACTATACAGAGAAACAGGAAGAATTGGACCAGTCCAATGAACAAACTAAAACCCAGGAAGGGATGCAGAACATTGAACAACTAATCAAAGCTGTCAAAACAAATATAATGGACCAACTTAATGAAGTGAAGAAAGAGATTAAGGATACTAAGAAGACACTGGGAGAACATATTGAAGAATTTGTAAATATACATAAAATGATTACAGATATGATTGTGAAGAGTGACACAATCAAAGAAATTAAAAAGATGCTGGAATCACATAACAGCAGACTTGAAAAGGCAGAAGAAAGAATTAGTGATATGTAAGACAGTACATCTGAAATAAAAAAGATATTAGATCAGATAGATTAAAAGATAGAAAAATTCCAGTAGGGAATTAGGGATTTGACTGACAACACAAAGCACTCAAACATACACATTACCCGCATCCCAGAAGAAGAAGAGAAGGGAAAGGGAACAGAAAGAGTGTTGAAGGAAATAATGGCTGAAAATTTCCCAACCCCAATGAGTGAGATGGAAGTATAGGTCCAGGAAGCACAGCACACCCCAAACAGTATAAATCCCAACAGGCATACTCCAAGACATATAATTATCAAAATGTCCAATGCTCAAGACAAAGAGAAAATACTCAATGCAGCAAGAGAAAAGAGAAGTATTACATGCAAAGGAAGTTCAATAAGATTAAGTGCTGATTTCCCTTCTGAAACCATGAAGGCAAGAAGACAGTGGAATGACATACACAAGGTACTAAAAGAAAAAAACTTCCAGCCATGAGTTCTATATCTAACAAAACAGGTATTCAAAAATGATGGGGAGATCAAGATACTCACAGATAAATGGAAATTAAGACAGTATGCAAATAAAACCTGCACTTCAAGAAATGCTAAAGGCAGTTCTACAAGTTGAATGGAAAAAACAGAGGAAAGGGGGTTGGAGGAGTGAGTGTAAGTACAACTAAAAAGACAAAAAGAGAAATAAAAACAACATAAGACATACACAAACCCAAAAGAAAATATGGCTGAAATAAAAAGAAAATATGGTAAGAAATTCATTGACAATAATATCACTGCATGATAATGGATTACACTCACCAGTCAAGAGACACAGGTTGGCAGAATCGATAAGGAAATATGATTCATCTATATGCTGTCTACAAGAAACCCACTATACACCCAGGGATACAAGGAGACTGAAAGTGAATGGCTGGAAAACAATTATGCAAGTGAACAATAACCAAAAAGGACAGGAGTAGCTATCCTAATATCAGACAAAATAGACTTTAAATACAAAACTATTGTAAGAGAAAAAGATGGAACCTATATATTAGTAAAAGGGATAATCATTCAAGAAGAGAGAACAATCATAAACATTTATGCAACTAATCGGGGTGCCTCAAAATACATGAGGCAGACCCTGGAAAAACTAAATAGAGAAATAAATACATCTACAATTATAGTGGGGGACTTTAATACACCATTCTCATGATTAGAAAGAACATCTAGACAGAGAATCAATAAGGAAACAAAGGCTCTCAATAATACATTAGAGGACCTGGACATAATAGACATATAAAGAACACTACACTCAAACACATCGGGATATACATTCTTCTCAAGTGCTCATGGCTCATACTCCAAGATAGACCACATGCTAGGCCACAGAACAACTCTCAATGAATTCAGAAAGACTGAAATTATACAAAGTATTTCTCTGACAACTATGGAATGAAATTGGAAATCAGTAAGGGCCAGAGAAACACATTAGACACAGAGATAAAGAATTTATCTTAGACACTCTTGGACAAACAGTGGGTCAAGGAGGAAATCTCAAAAGAAATCAGTAAATACCTTAAAACAAAGGAAAATGACAACACAGCATACCAAAACCTATGGGATGCAGCCAAAGCTGTACTGAGAGGGAAGTTCATAGCCATGAATGCATATATTAGAAAAGAAGAAAGAGCTAAAATCGAAGACCTAACTGCACACCTGGACGAATTGGAAAAACAACCACAAACTTCCCCAAAGGAAGTAGAAAGAAAGAAATAACAAAGATTAGAGCAGAACTAAATGAAATAGAAAATAAGAAAGCACTAGAAAAAAATAAACAAAACCAAAAGCTGCTTCTTTGAGAAGATCAATAAAATTGACAAACCCTTAGTCAGAATAACAAAGAAAAAGAGACAGCAGATGCAAATACACACAAAAAAAGAATGAAGAAGGGGATATCACTACTGACGCCACAGAAATAAAGAGTATCATAAGAGGATACTTTGAAAAATTATATGCCAACAAGAATGAAAATTAGAGGAAATGGAAAAATTGTTAGAAACAAACAGCTTACATTGGTGAAAGAAGAAATTTATGAATTCAACAATCCAATTACAAGTAAAGAGATAGACACAGTCATCAAAAACCTCCCAACTAAGAAGAGCCCAGGAACAGATGGCTTCACAGCAGAAATCTACTAAACATTCTGGAAAGAGATAACACCAATCCTGCTTAAGCTCTTCCAAAAAAAAAAACAATTTAGAAGGAAAATTGCCTAACTCATTCTATGATGCCAACATCACCCTAATACCAAAGACAAAGATGCCACAAGAAAGTAAAATTACAGACCAATTTCTCCTTTTAATCTAGACGCTAAAATCCCCCCAAATTATTTGCTAATCACATTCAACAACATATCAAAAGAATTATACACTATGACCAAGTGGGTTTCATCCCAAATATGCAAGGATGATTCGACAAAAGAAAATCATCAATGTAATAAACCACAGAAACAGATTGAAAGAAAAAAAAATCACATGATCATTTCTATAGATGCAGAGAAACATTCCTCAAAATACAGCACCTTTTCCTGATAAAAACACTGCAAAAGATAGGAATAGAAGGAAACTTTCTGAACATGATAAAATGTATATACGAAATACCCAAAGCTAACATCATCGTCAATGGTGAAATCATAAAAATCTTCATTGTGATATCAGAAACAAGATAAGGATGCCCACTATGTCTACTCCTCTTTAACATTGTCTTAGAAGTACTTGCTAGAGCACTGAGGCAAGAAAAAGATATAAAATGTATCCAAATTGGAAAAGAAGAGTAAAAATTTCATTACTTGCAGATGATATGATCCTTTGTAGAAAGAATTGAGAAATCTGCAACAAAGCTTCTAGAACTTACAAAAGAGTTCAGTAATGTTGCAGGCTTTAAGATCAATGCTCAAAAATCGGTAGCATTTCTGTACACCAATAATGAGAAATCTGAGGAGGAAATCAAGAAAAAAAATCATTTAAATTATAACTAAAATAATCAAATACCTAGGAATAAATTTAACTAAAGACATAAAGGACTTATATACAGAAAACTAAACAATACTGTTAAAGGAAACCAAAGAAAACTTAAATAAATGGAAGAATATTCCCTGTTCATGGATAGGAAGACTAAACATTATCAAGGTGTCTATCCTACCCAAACTAATCTACAGATTTAATGCAATCCCAATAAAAACCAACACATCATTTTCAAGGAACTGGAAAAATTAACTACAAAATTTATTTGGAAGGGGAAGAAGCCCTGAATCACCAAAGACATATTGAAAAAGAAAAATGTAATCGTAGGTATCACACTACCTGACTTTAATACTTACTACAAAGATACAGTGGTCAAAGCTGCATGGTATTGACAGAACGATAGACATACTGACCAATGGAATCAAATTGAGAGTTCTGATATAAATCCTTTCATATACAGTCATCTGATAGTCTACTAGGCTACCAAGCCCACTCAGTTGGGAGAATATGGCCTCTTCAACAAATGGAGCTTGGAGACCTGGATATACATATCCAAAAGAATGAGAGGGAACACCATCTCACCCCTTATATAAAAATTAACTCTAGATGGATCAAAGATCTAAATATAAGGGCCAAGACCATAAAAGCCTAGGAAGTTACTGTAGGGAAGCATCTACAGGACCTTGTAATAGGAAATGGTTTCATCAATTTCACACCCAAAGCACGAGCAACAAAAGAAATAGTAGATAAATGGGATCTCCTCAAAATTAAAAACTTTTGCACCTCAAAGGACATTATAAAGAAAATAAAAAGGCAGCCTATGGAATGGGAGAAAATATTTGGGAACCATATATCTGATAGGAGCCTAAAATCCTGCAAATATAAAGAGATCCTACACCTCAAAAATAAAAAGACAAACAACCCATTTTAAAAAATGGGCAAGTGACCTGATGAGACACTTCTCCAAGGAAGAAATACAAATGGCTAAAAAGCACATGAAAAAATGCTCAACATTGCAGCTATTAGGGAAATGCAAATCAAAACTACAACGAGATATCATCTTACACTCATTAGAATGGTGGTTATTAAAAAAGCAGATGACTATAAGTGTTGGAGAGGATGTGGAGGAAAGGGAACCCTCATCCACTACTGGTGGGATTGTGGAATTGTCCAGCCACTAAGGAGGGCAGATTGGCCCTTCCTCAAAAAACTAAATATAGTTCTTCCATATGATCCAGTGATTCCACTTGTGGGTACATACCCAGAAAAACTGAAAGCAAAGACACGAACAGATATATGCACACCCATGTCTATAGCAGCATTGTTCACTATTGCCAAATGTTGGAATCAAATCTACTGTCTATCCACAGATGAATGGATAAACATATATGGTACATACATACAATGGAATATTACTCAGCTGTTAGAAGGAATAAAATGCTAACACACAGAATAACAAGGATGAATCTTGAAAACCTTATGTTGAGTGAAGCAAGCCAGGCATTGAAGGATGAGCAGAACATTGCCTCACTGATGTAAATTAAGGAAATTGAGCAGTCTCTGCGAACCATTTTCTGAAAGATAGGTTATAAGAAAGAGAAGAGAAGTGAAAGTTGTGAGCCATCAACCATACAGATATAATCTATGGTAAAGTGATTGAGTATAGTTGCATATTGAAGGGATAGGACAGGTGTGTAGTGATGTTATTGTGTTTCATGGTGCAAGGTTGACAGGTGGGTAGATTGGAAAGGGTGGGTTAGAATACCCAGTATACATGGGGGAGAGATGGGATAAGGACCAGGTAAGCACTTGGGATTTGTGGGTATGAGGGTGAATGTGCAGAGGTGGGAATGCCTTTATGCAATAGGACAATGAAGTGTCACTGGCTTAAGGTGTTGATTGGGGGACATTCAGGACAGGATGCATCGGGAGCAGGCTTCTTGGGAGTGTTTGAGTGTACATCCTGTCATAATGTGTTGTATCAGTTTGTGGAGACCCACGCAATGAGCAGGAAAGAGAAGGACTCCCATCTTTGGGATGACTGATTCACCCAGAAACAGACAGCTGGTTGTCTCTTATGAGCAAGGGCTTTTCCTTATAGGGAAGGACAAATCAGTGTGTCAAAACTTTTGTCAACCAAAAAAAAAAAAAAACTTCTTGTCACATGTAACTATGAATCTTGTCTTCCAATGAGTCAAGTCAGAGTGTCATCATGGGGCCTGGGGGCATGGGGAGGGAGGAACAGAATAGATCAAACAGGGGTTATTTAGTGGTCAGTGGTAATGTTCTTCATTTCCTTACAGTGATGGACACTGGATATGATTAATACCATAAAAATGTATAAAATTCTACGGTCAAAAATGTAAACCATACTGTAAACCATTGGCAATGTTTAGTAACTATGTTTCACTATCTGTATAACAGTTATAGCAATGCTACCATCCACATACATAACGGTTTTATATGGGGTGAGGAAAGGGGTAAGATGTTGGGTATATGAGAGTCTCTTGTGTTCTGTGTGTGACTTTGCTGTGACTTAAAATTTCTTTGAAACTCAAGTGATTTATAGTGAGACACTGGGGAGTAAGAGGGGGAAGGTGCCATGGTACAGTCTGGACACACAAAATTGCAGTGATAAAAGGCAAGTTGCCAAAAAATATTTTTTTAAAATTCTTTTTCCCAATTTTTGAATATTCCAAACCTTTAATTTTTTTTATTTTTAGTTTTTTTTTAAAGATCTTTAGTATTTTATCTCTTACATTTAAACTTATCATTATTATCTCATTGTCCTTTTAATTGTATTTGAGTATTATATTGGATTCATCTTTAAAGAAGCTTTGGATCACAGAAAAGTTATAAATCTGGTGGGAGAGGATCGTTTATGGGGGGCATCGGGGATGGGGGTTTCTTGGGAGAAAGTTCACCTGAACATACATAAAAGGTATATAAAATTGTTCAAATGCTCATGGGACATGGTCACAGTGTGTGGAGAACTATTCAGTAAATTAAAGAATAGTGAATTGCCAGCCTGGAGAGCTCAAACACATTCTCCAAGGGAGCAGTAACAGTTGTCCAAGTGGAGGGGCAGTGTCTGGCTAAGGAGGATGATCTACTGATGGGCTCTTCTTACTGATGACTAGCCTTATGAGGCTTTGCTCTTGAAACTGAAACTTAGCCTATTGTTTTGGGGTGCCTAAGGGCTGCTCCTGAGAGCCTCCTTGTTGCTCAAATGTGGCATCTCTCTAAGCCACACTCAGCATGTGAATGCATTACCTTCCTCCCAGTGTGGGACATGGCTCCTGGGGATGAGCCTCTCTGGCAATGAGGGATTACTACCTAGTGCTAACTGGCAATATGGCTGGAAAAAGACCTTGAATAAAAGGTGGGAAAGGTAAAGACAAATGAGTTCATATGGCTAAGAGACTTCAAAATGAGTCGGGAGGTCATCCCAGAGGTAACACTAATGCAAATCTCAGTAGGACCTCATAGGCTTCCAATGTGAATATCACCCCAAATAGAGGGGCTCCTGAGGGCTCTGAAGACACCCAGGTCCTATATCAGGGCAGATAGCTCCGGAGTTTTACACTTTATCATTGGGCCCAACTTTGGAATATGTGCTCCGGAGAGCGACAGAGTTGGACTCAAATATGTCTTCCCTGTACATGGTCCATCAGTCCCTTCTATTCAAACCCATTTGTGGTGCTGGAGTTTGTAGGTGTACTTCCAGAGATTGGAGTCTTGGGTCTGCCCATGTGCCAGCTGGGCCCAGAATCTCAGTGCAGCTGAAACTCCTACAATACAACTCAATGGACTCACCCAGGACACCTGGAGGGGATATGATGATGGACAATAGCCATCCCATTTAATGGAGAGTCTGCACCTGCAGGCAAGATAATCCCATCCATCTTATCCATGGGCTATAAGCTCCCTCTCACTTGGAGGTGGAGTGGACATCACCATCCCAGACTCCTCAAGATTGTGGGGAGAGCTATGGACCAGAGTGGACTTACTGGTATTCTGTTGTAGACATATTGTGATTAAAGTAATGGAAGAAATTTCAACATTAATGTGGAGCCAGTGGCCACTGGAGAGTTTAAGCCCAGGGAGAGGGAAAAGCAATTGTAATACAGAGACTTTTTTGGGACTTGGGAATTATCCTGAGTGACATTGCAGTGACAGATATAGGCCACTTTATATCAGCATATAACATGCAGAACTGTGTAGGAGACAGTGTGGTCTACAATGTGAACTATGGTCCATGCTTAGTGGCAAAGCCCCAAGATGTGTATATCCATTGCAGTTGATGTGCCACACCAATGATAGATGTTTATGTGGGAGGCTGTGGGAGGTGGGGGACGTGGGGCATATGGGAATCCCTATAATTTTTGGGTAACATTTAAGTAAGCTAAGTATCTTTAAAAAAAAAAAAGAAAGAAAGAAATCAAGGAAGAACTAAATAAATGGAAGGGCATGCTTTCTTTGTGAATTAGAAGATTAAATATTATTAATATGTCAATGCTACCCAAAGCAATTTATATATTCAATGGAATTTCAATAAAAATTCCAGCATTTTTTTTTTTGCAGAAATGAAAGTTAATCATCAAATTTATATGGAAGTATAAGGTTTCTGAATAGCTTAAGCCATCTTCAAAAAGAAGAATGAAGTTGGACAACTCACACTTCCTAATCTTAAAATTTATTATGAAGCTACAGTAAACAAAACAGTATGGTCCTGACACAAGGGCAGACATATTCATATTCCTTTGATACCAAAGGAATCAAATTGAGAGCTCATAAATCAATCCTCATATTTATGCCTGCCTGATATTTGACAAGGGGGCAAAAACCTCTCAAGTGGGAAAGAATAGTTTCTTCAACACATGATGCTGGGAATACTAGATCCTCATTTGAAAAAATAAATGAAGACCCCTACCTCACACCATATACAAAAAATCAACTCAAATGAATCAAACATCTAAATATAAAAGCTATACATATCAAACTATTAGAAGAAAATGTAGGGAAGCATCTTCAGGACTTTTTGTTAGGCAATATGTTCTTATACTTTTCACCCAAAGCACAAGCAACAAAAGAAAAGTAGATATTTGGGAAATAATAAAATTTTTTTACAGATGCTTGTGCCTAAAATTATTTTATCAATCTTTTGATAAAGAATGTTAAACAACAACCTACACATTGGGACAAAATATTTGGTAACCGCATATCTGATAAAGGTTACTATCCCAAATATATAAAGTAATCCTTAAATTCAGTAACAAAAAGACAAACAACCCAATTTAAAAATGGGCAAAAGACTTGAACAGATAGCTCTCCAAAGAAGTTATACAAATGGATATAAAGCACATGAAAAGATGCTCAAAATCATTAGCCATTAGGAAATGCAAATCAAAACCAAAATGAGAGACCATTCACACTCATTAGAATGGCAGCTATTAAAGAAATGGAAAATATAAAGTGTTAGAGAGGTTGTCAAGAAAGAGGAACACTCATCCATTGCTAATGGCAATGTAAAATGGCACAGCTGCTGAAGAAGACACTTTTGCAGTTCCTCAGAAAGCTATATATAAAATTAGCATATGACCCAGCAATCCTACTACTGGGAATATAACCCAAAGAAAGCAGGGACTCCAACTGATATTTGCAGATAATGCACATACTGTTCATAGCTGTATTATTCACAATTGGCAAAACAGGGAAGAAACCCAAGTGTCCATCAACCTATGAATGGATAAATATAATATATTGTATACATATATTGGATGTTATTCAGTCATAAATAGGAACGATGTCCTGATATATGTAACAGTGTGGTTGAACCTTGAGAATAATCTATTGATTGAAATAAGCCAGACTGAAAGTCCAAATATTCAGTGAGTTTGCTGATGTGAAATAATTAGAATAAGCAATCTCATAAAGTCAGAATCTAGGAGAAAGTTTACAGGGGATGGGGTGGGTATAGGGAATGGGAAGTTAAGGCTTAAAATGAACAGTGCTCCTATTTGGAATGATGGAAATGCTTTGATAATGGATGGTGGTTATGGTGGCACAATACTGTGAACATAATAAAGAGCACTAAAATATATGTCTGAATATTATTTAAAGGGGAAATAGATTGTATATATGGTAACAGAATAAAAATTTTAAAAACTTCCATGAAAGTTCACTACACAAACAGTGAACCCTAATTTAAACTCTGGACTATAGTTAATAGTGCAAAAATAAAAATGTACTATCTTTAAATGTAACCAGTGCAAGCTGTTAATAATAGGATGGTATATGGGAATCCTGTATTTTGTGCATGATAAAGTTTTTAAAATCCAGAAATTCTCTAATTAAAAAAATGAAAGTAAAATGGAAAGCATGAAACTGAAACAAACAAACAAAAAGCAAAAGACATGTACTAGGAGTCTCTATGTCTCATATGCTCTATCCCCCAGACCCTGCTCCTCATTAATTTGTATAGAATTGGGAAATATATGCAGGTTCATATATTTTGGGTATAAATCGTGTAGTATACTAGCATGGCCCATTCATGTAGAGGATATCCACATTCCTAAATCTAAATATCAGTAGATTTCTTTTCCAAACACTAGCCATCAAAGAAATCCCAAAGTTATTACAACGTCCTTAGGGAGCTCAATAAGATGGAGGAAAAGGTAGGAAAAGAAGTTAGGAGAAGTTCCTTTCTCCACCCTCTTTTTCTAAGGGATGAGTCTTAGGAGTAAGTCCAGCCTGTCCCTGGTGGTACAACCAAAGTTTGTAAACCATCCTGTGTTGGTGTGAGTCAGTACTTTTTCACCTACAACATTGAGGGGATAAGGCATATCAGATAAACAGTGCCTACTGAGGTAAAATGATAGCATGAACAGAGCTCAGGATTAGAAATTAGGTCTCTCAGGGCTTAAACATGAGACTACTAAATACTAGCTTTTGTCTTTGGCCAAATTGCCATATGTATAGAATGGTATGGAGATTATATGACACACAGATGATTTACTGGATGTAGCAGATTGACTGATACATGGAAGTATTCATTATTTATTAGTTCTCATGGTATTCACATTCCCTTTGTCTCCTACCGCCTTTCCAGGAAATCTCAACTTCACTGTCAGATTTTTTAGTGGCGACATCAAACACACATAAAAGATAACAAACTTGTAAGGGTTTGTGAATCTGTATTGAATATTTCAAAAACTTGGTCATTTTTCCTGCCTATGTTCTGTATTTGACCAGAATTTTAACACCCATATGAAAAAAGAAGTCAAGCCCTATATATGTGTTGAGACAATTCTTGCCTGAACCTGTGTCAGTCACAGCAAAAGATCTATTTTCCTGTACAGAAAATAACAACTGACAACAAAGACTTTCCTCTATGTCAGTTGCCATTTGAACATCATGGGCCTTATCTCAAATAACACCACTATGGGCCTATAAGAAGGCTTCTTTATCATGCCATTTGCATATTTGGTAAAGGAGGCATAAAGAAGGTGAGAAAATTCCCATGGTTGCATAGATAGTAAGTAAATCAGCCAGTCCAGAAGGCATAATTTATTGTACTGCAAAGCACTTGGTCATGAGCATGATTTGCATTTTTAATATTTGACAGTACTTTATTTAGCCTACATGTGTTTATCCTCAGGCTCTCAACAGTAGAATAAAAGTTTTTCACTAAGCTACATGTTTCACTTCTTATTTTGATCAATCCTCCCTATCACTCTGTGAGATAAATATTATAGGATTGCATTACCTGTTCTGATATGCTCATGCTCACTTACTCCCATGATTAGAACATTCTGTGCCTGAACTCCCAGACCATATGATCACTTCCTAACCACAGCCATACGGAGAAACTGCTAACACACTCTAGCTGTCCCTCCCTCTTCCACCCCCACCCTTGGTATCACAGATGCTGCAGCCACAAAAGACAACAGGATGAACTAGTTTTGCTGCTATATTTGGCCAAAGCTGCTAATTCTAACCCTCTCAGAGCTGAACATTCAGAGCATCCCTAATATTTTGCCATGGGCAATATCCATTTAAATATTTCCCTGTAATCATGCATGAAAGCACTGATAAGGACAGACTCCCGGGATATCTGAGCCTAGAGACCTCAAGACATAACACGTTGCAGATTGCTGAAGATCTTTATTTCTATGTTTCCAAGCCATTTGGATCCAGAATCAAGGGCCAAAGGAGCTATGTCCAGGATAAGCTTTGGTTTCTAAGAAGAAGGTTTAAAAGAGCTGAATGCAGGGTCTTCTCAGGACAATTTTACTTTATTTCAAAGCATGGTGTATACAATCCCAATATTATCTGCTTCAACATAGTTCGCTATTTTCAAATCTACAAATCAGGTTAATTTTAATCAAGTAACTTCTATAGCATAACTTACCTTGTCACCAAGAACCCAAGAATGAAAAATGTGTAGGAAAGAGACCTAGGAGAGATGGCCTCCAATGATAAGGTGTTACCTCATGAATTTCTTTTGAAGCCTAGAGATTTGGAAGTTCTGATGAAAGAAATTCATTTCTGAGTTGGGATGCTTGTGGTCCACATCCACAAGATGGTGTGAGACTACAGTTGCCCATGAATTCAGATTTATTTAAGAAGTCTCTCTCAGCAATCATTTTCAATAATTGAGGAAATAAATACTGTACTTAAAGTAAATATGGATGAACTACAAAGAAGTAATTAATGATGTGTCATTGATTGCTATGTCCACACCAAATGTTTTCTAGAACATAAATTGTCTGCTAATCTCCAAATATATTCAGAGAAGTAAGAATAACCTGTGATTTATTTGTTGTTATTTTTACCTCTGAGTGATACTAAGGTTAAATTTACTGGTAAATTATATGTAAACATGTTTCTACTATCTCAGATTTTTTTTAAATAAGGACAAGTATACCCATTACTTAGAAAAGCTGCCATTTGAGATATATAGGCACAGACATGAGTTAAGAAAATAAATTTTCTAAAATTGAATCATTTTACTGATTGATTATAAAAGCAATGTATTCTCTATATAGAAAATTCAAATCAGAAAATTTATGAAAGACATCCACAAAGATTTCCATTAAGAGCATAATTCAGATAGTATTGTTTACCTTATATACTTTTCTGTGTACATATGTCATTTTATACAACTGATAGCCTAATATATATGACATTTTGTATGTTACATTTTCCACTGAGTATTATATTAAAAGTACTTTCCACATCATTAATTCTTCTTACAAAACTCTTTAACATCCACCTGATATGTATAATTGCATATCTGAATTGGTTTAATAGTTCCCTTTAAGGAGACACTTGAGTTGTCTCAATTCTTTCACTATTATAAAACATATTGTGAAATTAAACTTGTATGCATAATTTTGCCCACTATTTATTTATCTAGAATAGATTCATTGGAGTAAGGAATATGAGACTAAGATACATAGATAGGGTAAAATTTATTTGCAGAATATTTTAAACCAGCACACCCTTATAAGTAATGGATAATATATCTCTCATATATCCTTGCAAATTTGTCAGTTAAATATATCTCACATTTTAAATTGCACTTCTTAACATTTTAAAATATAGAAAATTCTTGATGTCTCATGTTTCTCCCTGAAATTACATTTTCATTAATTTTGCCTTTTTTATATATATTATGTGAATAGACTTTATTTTTCTAAATGTTATTTTTATAGAAATAGTTGTTGGTCATACTTTTTAAATTATTTTCAGGTGTGTTCCATGTCTTTATGTAGTTGATGCTATCATATCTGTCCTAGGTTTATACATATTTACTTAATCCCTATCCCATATGGATATCAGACACATATTTATCTCATTGTTTTCTTTATTAAACAGATTTATGTTATTTTAAAGCTTTTAATATACATGATGCTTTTTAAATTATTTCCTTATTTTGTTTTTTCCCATTATTTTGGTGATAATATGAAGAAAATAGTTAGCTGTTTTGAGAAACGCTTATTACTTATTGAAAAATTTTATTGCTCCCAGTGCTGTACTCATAATATTCTTTTCAATATTCTTTAAATTGTTATCCTTTTGACAATATTTGATTCTTAACCAGCTTATGTGTGTTCATCTTTTCTTTTAAGAGTATTTTTAAAATACCAATAAGCTTTCATTTTTATTTAAGAAATATAATCTTTTTTCTATTTTCTGATGTATCGATTTCTGCAGCCTAATTTATTCTAATATAATTTGTAGTTTTCACTTCTTGAGGTCAGTACTTAGTTCATTTTTAGCCTCGCTTATTTAATTTCCTTTTCCTCCTGATAATATAATGAGCAAATATTCAAAATAAGAATATTAATGTGTATATTTAATTTTAGTTCATTTAATAATTAATTTGGAAAGCTGTAGAAAACTATCTTGTTAACTTTAGGATACAAGCTTTGACAAAAGTACAATGATGTTCTTCAATTCTTCTATGCTCTTTGCTAGTATTGCTGAGTCAAATAAACGTCACATGGCTGGAAAAAAAATACAAAAACAGTCTGTTTATACTAAAAAATGTGTTCTGTTCAATAAATTATGGTGCCTGTGTACCATCAAATTTCAATATGTATCTGTTTTCAGAACATATTCAGAGAACATTTCATAACCTTCCTCAAAATGAGTGTTGATTTGTACAGTACTCCTGAAATTTAAGTTTCACTTAAGTTTTACAATAGTTAATTCAGGAGTTTCAAATAATTTAGGATATACACATTGCATCATACTGTTTGTTTTATTCTCTACAGGGTATCAATCATCCAGATGGATTTTGCTAGAGAAATGGTTGTATTCTTACACAATTCTCTTTCAGTGTAGCATGAGCCCAAAAACTGAACTATCAGGGTGTTTCTTATTTTGGCCTCAAATACTCTCTCATGTCTGTTGATTCTAAAATCACTACATCAAACCAAATTTCATGTTGAAATAACTTGATGTTTTCTATTCACCCTGAAACAAGGTAAAATTAATAAGGAAACCAACTCTGCAGCTTAGCCTTACCAGCTAGTGTGATGAAAAGCACAGTGTATTAAGTGCTGATAGTTCAAGTCTATTCTCCTCCTTACAGGCTTCTTTCTATTCCTGTTTTTCTATGGCAGAAAATATATGGCAATGATTGGAATGTATTCATCCATCTAAAATGCAGGAGATTTGCCTGACATTACAACAGTCATAAAAACATGCTCAGTGCATTGTGTGTGGTTAGAAGAAGGCTATGTATTCAACATGTAGTTCTTAATATGGTCCAACATTAAGGCTGGGATTTATCTGCTTGAGAGTTTCCATCAATGTTACAGGAAAAATAATCATGACAGATATATAAATTGCTTCTTTAAAAGTTATCTATCACTATTGCAAATCCTGTGATATATGCAGATAAATCATTTATCCAAATGATAACTTGGATCCATGAAGCAATGAACAACATGACAGAATTCATCTTGTTCAGCCTGACACAGAAACCAGACTTATAGAAACTCTTCTTTGTCATGCTTACAATTCTATATTTAATCATCCTGGCAGGAAATCTACTTATTTTGGTGACAATCAGCAACAGCCCAGCCCTGGGATGACCCACGTATTTCTTTCTGTCTTTCTTATCTTTCATAGATATCTGTTGTTCATCTACTATGGCCCCCAAAATGATATTTGATTTAATTTCTCAGAGGAAAACTGTCTCCTTTGGTGGATGCATGACCCAGCTCTTTGCAGAGCATTTCTTTGTGGGAGTTGAAATCATTCTGCTCATGGTGATGGCCTTTGACCACTATATGGCCATCTGCAGCCCCCTGCACTACATGATCACAATGAGCTGGTGAGTATGTGGTCTCCTGGTGGTCATGTCCTGGGCTAGGGGATTTCTTCATGCCCTGATTCAAATCCTTTTTATGATATGGTTACCTTTCTGTGGACCCAATATCATTGACCATTTCATGTGTGATCTTTACCCTCTGCTAAAGCTAGTCTGCACTGACACTCACGTCTTTGGACTCTTTGTTGTTGCCAACAGTGGGGTGCTGTGCATGCTCTGTTTTTCTATTCTTATCACTTCTTATGTCTTTATTCTATGCTCCCTAAGAACTCACAGCTCTGAAGGACAGCGGAAGGCTTTCTCCACCTGTGCCTCCCATATTACTGTGGTCTTGTTACTCTTTGTGCCCTGTATATTTATGTATATTTGGCCCATGATCACGTTCCCAATTGATAAAGCAGTGGTTGTATTTTATACAATAATAACACCCATGTTAAACCTTTTAGTTTACACTCTCAGAAATGCAGAAGTGAAAAATGCCATGAGGAAACTCTGGAGCCAAGCAGTATTCATGGTTAAGAATTGATGAGAACAAACAAAATGAAAGAAAATCTGTTCATATGTTATAAAGTATGGCTAATACAAATAATAATGGTGTTGCAATCAGAAATTTTAGGTTTTAATACATTACATTGCTTTCCTATCTGGAATCTTTAAAGTTTCCTCTTTCATAAATATTAATGTTTGATTAAATAATGAATAAGTGCTTCCAAATAGAAACTTCCTTGAATTTACAAATTATTGTTAAAAGGGATAGTCTAATTGACATAAAATTGTTACAATATTTGGAAAATCCATGGCTTCCTTTAATCAATGAAACAATACTTTTAAAATGTCTAGGTGTAAATTATATAAACAATAAGCCAATTACTTAAAAATAATAAACAAAAAGAGATAATTATTTTGTTGAAAATTCATATTTCTGAAGTTAACTGCTGAATTCTAGTGGACTTAATATTAGAGATAGGGTGCAACCAGAAATGAATGTATATGGAGATGAGGGAAAGTCCTAAGGCAGAACACATTCCAAAATTAATGTTGCTGTGTTGTATAACTTGAAGAAGCTCCATTTTCATTGTTACCTGGAAGGTATTTTCCATGATTAAATTATTTATTCTGGCAAAAGCTAAGGAGGGATATATAATTTTTCCAGTTATAACTATAGAGCAAATTGAACATGATATTCCAAGATAGATGACATGACAAGCACTTTTTTCCCGTGAAACAGCTATACAACCCTGAACCTCCAAAATTAATTTATTGGATGATTTTTACATTTTTTTGATAAGACCAGAAATAGCTTATTGAAAATAAAAGTAGCTGGTACAAAAAGCAGAGTTTATCATATCTATGTAATCAAGAGAGTTTGCACTTTCAAATTTTAATAGAAAATTGCCTGCCAGTTGCAGACCAATGAAATGGGGAGTACTATGAAATGTAGACACTTATATTGCAAATCTCAGAGAAAGAATCCAGATAAAAGAAAAATATTCAGATCAAAGCCAAGGCCAATATTAGTGTCCACTGCTTATTCTTAGGAATTAACTCATATTACTCCATAGCCACATTATATCTCATGCTAAATATAGATTATCAGGTTAATATTCAACAGTTAAGTAAACAATTCATTTCTCAATAGTGGCTAGCTCATTCCCTGGTCACCAAATATCCATGTGCTCCCATCATATTTTCAACCCCATTGCATTTAAATAAGACCATGTGTCTATCTCACAAAAGTGAAGTGTGCCTCACTCAGTGTGAACAATTAAGTAGCCAATGTGCTACTATACAGCGACCATTTTCCCTGCTTCACCAAGCATAAATGATGGCACTAAAATTGGAGGACTACACAGATGAAGCAACCTGTATAACTGAGTATTTACAAGTTGAACAACTGCCCTACACGATCACTGAACATTCAGTGGATTTTAACTGTTCAGGAAATAAAATTGTATTCTAAAAGTCAATGATATTTCAGGATTCATTTACTACTACAGCAAATTTACCTTATTCTGACTAATGCATTGACTAAATTTGTCTTAAAAGCCCAGTAAGTATTATTAAAGGCAGAGATTAGTATAGCTTTTGCATTATTATGTTTCTCAAATAGGATAATGGAGAAATAGCTATCCTTACAAAACAAAATTCAGTTAGAGCTTCTTTCTGCTTCACTTTAACACACTACACCAACTGAAATAATTAAATCATAAATACAGCCATTTTCTTTTTCACTCTACCTAATATGGAAGGCAATGCTGAAAAAAATCTATACAATCAGAGAAAGGGAGTACTAACACCATTTACAAACTCCAATATGCACTCAGACATCAATGCATCTTGAGCAAATTTTTAGCTGTTCCGGACTATTCCCACTTCTACACATTCTTCTTAGCATGTGTTCCAATGTTGTATCGATTTCCTGTAACCCTTATCTTACACCTTATCCTTTTCTCTCAGAAGGCTGTTCCTCTTACTACCTGTAAGGAAAATAGAGACCATCACAGAATGATTCACTCATCTTCAAGACTCTTCATCAATAAATGTGTTAGTAAACCATTTTCAGTGTTATGCCTTCCTGTCCAATGAGTAAAACCTGGGCAAGGCTCCTGTATATATATTTTAGCTTTTTAAATTTTTTAAAAAGTTTTTTAAAGTATATCGCTCATACATGACCATACATAAACAATAAGTGTATAGCAATAGTTGTAAACTTACAAAACAAACATACATAACATCAAACAGGGCTCTCAAACCTCACTCTACCACCAATACCTTGCATTGCTGTGAAATATTTTTAACTAATGATTAGAGATCATCCTCAAAATATTACTACTAACCAAAGTATTTTCCCCCATCCCACGTTATTACTATTATTTTTATATCATTTATACATGAGCATACATAAACAATAACTGTATACTAAAAGTTGTGAACTTACAGAACAAGCACTGATAACATCATACAGGGGTCCCATACATCAACCCTCCTTCAACACCTTGTATTGTCATGAGGAATTTGTTACAAATTATGGAAGAATATTGTCAAAATCTTACTACCAATTTTAGTCTTTACCTTATATTTGGTGTCTTTTCCCCCAACCTACCTTATTATGATTTTTAAAATATATCTTTATGACAGAAGCTGTAAACCTACAAAACAATCATGCACATGTACAGAATTCCCAAACAACACCCCTCTATCAACACAACACACAGTGATGGAACATCCCTTACAGATTATGAGGTAATATAATCTGATTATTACCAAGTCCACGGAGTAAATTAGGCACACATTTTCCATACTACCCCATTACCAACACAGTACATCTTTGGCATACATGCAAACCATTACATTGTTACTGTTAACCACAGTCCATAAGTCATTCCAGTTGTATTTTTCCCATGCTTCTCCACATTCCCACCACCCTGCAATAATGATGTACATATGCTCTATCTCACAAAAGACACTCTTGCATCTATACCATCAACCGCTGTTCTCATTCATATCTGGGTTTACTGTGCTATTCAGTCCCTAGAATATTCTCTAGCTTTCTATAAATTGCCACTTACATCCCTAGACTACTGTTTTCAGCAACATTTCCATATATAAGCCAGCTGTTACTCAATATAATGTGCTACCATCAACTCTGTACATTTCCACAATTTTACAGTAAAGCTAATTAGAACTTCTACAAACATTAAATATCAGTAGTCCATCTCAGTCCTCTTCTTATCTCCTTTAAGAATCCACCACCTACCACCAGGTCTTGAAGATATTTTCCTATATTTTCTTCAAGAAGCTTTATGGCTCTTGCTTTGATACTTAGGTTTTTAATTCATTTTGAGTTAATTTTGTATAAGGTGTGAGATAGGGGTCCTCCTTCCTTCTTTTGCAATGGATATCCAGTTTTCTTCAACACCATTTTTTGAATGGATTGTTCTGCCCGAGCTGGGTGGGTTTGACAGGCTAGTCAAAAATCACTTGACCATAGACGTGAGGGTGTGTTTTTTAACACATCAATTCAGTTCCATTGGTCTATGTGTCTGTCTTTATACCACTTCCACACTGTTTTTACCACTTTAGCTATGTAATGTGAGTTAAATTCCAGAAATGAGAGTCCTCCAACTTTGCTTTCCTTTTTAAGATGTTTGTGGATATTCAGGACCCCTTATTTTCCAAATAAATTTGATAATCATGTTTTCCATTTATTAAAAAATGCTGGTGGAATTTTTATCAGGATTGCATTGAATATGTACATAATATGAGTAGAATTGTCATTGTAATGATATTTAGTCTTCCAATCCGTGAGCAGGGAATGTTCTTCCAATTATTTAGGTCTTTTTAAAACTTAAAAATGAGTTGTAGTTTTCTGAACACAAGTTCTTTATATTGTTGGTTAGGTTTATATCAAATATATGGGTTTTATCTGTCATATTTTATTTTCACTACTCTTTTGACACTTTTCGTTACTTTTATTGATATAATCTTCATTTCTAGACTCTATTTCAGGACTCTCTCTCTGGTCTTTCCTTTTCAGGCTGTACCACACCCTTTAGTATTTCCTGCACAGCAGGTCTCTTGGTTACGAACTCTCTCAGTTTCTTTTTCTGTGAGAATATTCTAAACTTGCCCTCATTTTTGAAAGACAATCTTCCTGGATATCAGATACTTGGCTAGAAGTTTTTCTCTTGCAGTATCTTAAATATATCATACCATCTTAATCTTGCCTCCATGGTTTCTGATGAGAAATCAGCACTTAATCTTTTTGAGTATCTCTTATATGTTATGCATTGCTTTTCTTTTGCTGCTGTCAGAATTTCCTCTTTGTCTTTGTCACTTGACACTCTGATTAGTATGTGTCTTGGAGCTGGTCTCTTCAGATTTTTTCGAACAGGAGTACATCATGCTTCTTAGACCTGAATATCTATGTCCTTCAATAGGGTTGGGAAATTTTTTTACCAGTATTTCTTCAAATATTCCTTCTGCCCCTTTTCCCTTCTCTTCTCCTTCTGGGACACAAATGACACGTATTTTTGCAAAAATCTTGCTTTTGTTTAGTTCCCTGAGCCCTTTTTCATGGTTTTTCTATCTTTTCTTCATCTGTTCTTTTGAATGTTCAATTTCAGAGGCCATGTTTTTAAGCTCACCAGTTCTTTCTTCTGTCTCCTCAAATCTACTCTTATATGATTCCAGTGTATTTTTAATTTCATTTATTGCACCTCTCATTACCATATGATCTGCAATTTTTCTATGTATGCTTTCATATTCTTCTTTGTGCTCATCCAATGTCTCCTTAATTTAGCCATCTCATTGAATTTATTAAAGAGATTTGTCTGAACATCTATCATTAGTTAACTCAAATCTTTCATGTCATCTGGAGGCTTGTTCCTTTAACTGGGTCATATCTTCATGTTTCTTGGTGTGGATTGCAATTTTTTGTTGGTGTCTTAGCATCTGGGTTACTAGAGTGTTTATTCTGGGTGCAGTTTTTCTCTTTAGTTTCAGGGTTCCTTCTCTTTCTCCCTTGCTGTTTGTTTAGTGGGAGCCAAGGATGTAGTTGATACTATAAGCTGTGGAGGCTCCAGCTGCCCTCTTTGACCCAAGGACCAATGAAGCTAACCCCAACTTTCTCCTTTTCCAGGAATAGGGATAGAGGCAAAGCTGTGTCAAATAATACAACTCATGCAGGCCTATACTGTAGTTGCCCAGAGAGACTGTTGAAGCTTCATGACCCTTTCTCCCCTGCTTGGGGTGGGGATGGACCTGCAATTGTGGGCAGCTATCTATGCAGTACAGGGCCAAGATGACTGCAGTTGCCCAAGTAGGGTTCCAATTATTCAGTCTGTGCCATCTAAATGTACCTGCAGTTACCTGGATAGGCTGGTGCAGGGCCCACTAGCTTCCTCCCTATCATGGGGCTGTATCCTAGGATGGGGATGCAGGCCAATGTGCATGAAAGGAACCAGTCTCTATCTCACTGTGATTTTCAGTCAGCCCAGCTTCCCCTCAAAATGGTGGCTACTGGCCTCCTTTTGACTTGGACAGGCTCAAATTTAACTGATCTTAGGGTTATATTTTAGCCAGCTGAATTTTAATCATTAGCTGACATCTGTGGCCAACTGTCTCTTCCTCCTCTGTTTTGGGGAAATGGAGTTTCCAATTCCTGCCACAGAATAGCTCCTGGGGCGGCTTGTGCTGTCTAAGTTGATGATCTCTGGCCTCCATGGCATGGCTGGTAGTTTCCTGGAGAAGCTGTCACAGCTCCCCCCCTGCTTCCTCCCTTCCCGAGGTGAGTCTGGGGCTTAGGCTAGAGTTGCAACAAGATCTAGATGGAAAGAAGCCAGTCCCTACGAAGACTGTGGCTTTCAGTCAGCCTTTCTTCCCCTCATGCTGGGGATGGACTCTAAATTGTGGCTACCGGCCTCCTTCTGACTTGGTCAGTCTCAAACTTTAGCTGTTCTTAGTGTTAAACTTTAGTCAACCAAATTTACTAATCAGTGGGTGAAGTTGGTGCCCAACCATCTTTTCCTCCTTCATTTTTGGGAAGTGGAGTTTCCAATTCCAGCCATAGAACAGCTCCAGAGACAGCTTGTACCTCCAGTAGGGGATGGGCATCAGCCTCTGTGGTGTGGAGTGCTTTACTTATGTATCTTCTCTGCAGATGTGCAGTGTCCTCCTTCCATTCTTTCAAGGATGTTACAGGATGTACTTATGGTTTCCTGGAGCCCCCAAACAAGCGCTCTAGATAGCTCTAGATATCCCCATAGCAGGAGCTGATTCTAGGAGCTCTTCACTCAGTCATCATCTTTCTGGTTGTTCCTCCTATATATTTTTAATTTGTCAAAATGTATGTGACCTAAAGCTCCTTCCTGTCTCCTCAGTAATATTCCTTCTAGTGCCTATCACCAGACCACCCAAAATGTGTTTTTTGGGTTTCGTTAAACCCTAATGAGGACTATGGCCCCAGAAGAAAAAGCAAGGCATGGGATTATAGAATCCTTCTCCTTTCTTTGCTGCATGACAAAAATATTAGAGTTTAAAGTTTGTTAGAGTTAAAGTTAGAGTTAGAGTTAGAGTTAAATTTGAAGATAAAGTTAGAGCTACATTTAGAACTACCATTAGAGGTAGAACTTAGTCATAAAGTTTGAGTTAGAGATAGAGTTGCAGTTGTTAGAGTTATTGTCATTGCCAGGAAATTCTCACTAGGGTTAATGTCATTTGTTTCTGCTGACATCCTCTTACAGAAAGAACTAAAACCAAGGAATCATAATGACAAAAGCAATACCCTACATAAGTAAATAAGTGTGTTACTGGATCCCCAAGGGCACCCACTTCTTCGTCAAAGAACTTTTCTAATGATGCATTTTTCTGCAGGTGGTAGGATGTCCACATCACCCCTCATTATCTTCTTAAGTACCGGAATGGCTGGAATATAAGGTGCCAAGTGAGTTACATCAATCCAAATGATTCTTGGCAAGAATATAACCAAGTCCACATTAGAGATTGAGGCAGAGGAAGTGGTAGCAGAACCCTCCTTCCTACAATATTTTCATCCTCTAGGTGTATTTTTACAAGGGGATCTTGCTGTGTGTCATTTTCTCACTTATTTCTCTGAGTCATATAATATAGACCCTCACTCTATATCTGATGATTCTCATCTGTAAGGTAGAAGAATTGGCTCTAATCCTCCTAATCTATTATGATATACTGACTCCTTGGCACTCATGCAAAAAACACTTATTATATCCATACCTATTAATTAACCAAAAGTGGAGGAGAACTGCTGGAAATCCAGTCTCCTAAGACTTCTCAACAAATCATTAATTAGAGTGTCAGACACAAAAAAGATCACATTCGCACAGGATATTCAGGTGGTGTTTATTTTTTATACAACAGTTAATATTTTAAGAAGAAATAAGTAATATAAGAAAATCTTATATATTTTTTTCTTACATATTTACTCATGTAGTTACTATTTTTATTATCTTCATTCCTTTGTATAGATCCATATATCCATCTAAAATCATTTTTCCTCTGCCTCAAGGGCTTCTGTTAATATATCTTATACTATGTGTCTGCTGATGGTTAATTCTTTTAGTTTTTGTATGTATGAAAAATATTTATTTTGTATTTGTTTTCAGAAAGATCTTCTTTCTCTGTATGTATTATACCTAGGCAATTTTTCCTTTCTGAATTTTTTCTTTCACATGGAGCTATACTATCTCCTTGCTTGCTGTGGTTCTGAAATTAAAAAATGATATCATTCTTCTCTTCTTCCCCGATACAACCATACTTTTTGCAACTTCTTTACAAAATATGGCATTGAAACTCAAAGAAGAAGAGTAATTTACCCTAGATGATAGGGTTTTACAATAATGACAATCAACAGTGCTTTCTTTATGGATATGCTTGCCATGCAAATATTTCTTTCAATTTAATTCTAAAAATATTTTCCAAATATTTTCTGTGCAAAATACACTAGTTTGATGATTTCACAGGTTATATTTTGTTATATTTCCCAATAAAACTATTTCATTTAAGGTTCTGGTAAATTATTTAACACTTATTGTATCACATATTAGTAGGTTGAAAAATTTGGAAAAAATACAGGTTTTTGTCTTTGGTATATAATCCTCTAGGATGTTAAAACAACCCATTCATATAGCTTATGTCCCTGTGCATAAATCTGAATTTCTGCTTAGACTTTTCTCTGCCCTGCAGCCATCAAAAAGTTTCCAAAATCAAAGTTTATATTGTGCTTAAGTAAGTCACCAGGATGGGGCCTACTGTAGGAAAGGAATTTACAGATGTTCTTCTTTCTCCAACATCTTTGCCCTGTTCAACTGCTGCATGTTGGATTTACCTGAGCAGTAAGCCCTGACTACCTCTGATGATAGACAAAATCTCCTAAACAATCCACAGCTGGTTTGAATCCATATTTCCTCCCCCATCACACCCAGTTTGTACACACATCACAATGCTAGTGTTTTATTAGATAAAATAACACAATGATTAGAGCTCAGGTTTAGAAATCAGATGAATCTGGATATAACTCTGAGTGTTAGTAATTATTAGCTTTTGAATTTGGGCAGATTTCTACATAAATATATACGGTACTATTTTATTCATGGAGATTATAAAAGATTCAGATGAGGTACCACACTAACAGAATGACTGATAAGTAAAAGTGTTCATAATTTATTAGTCTTGTGAGATTCACATTTTTAAAAAATCTTTTACAGCCTTTTCGGGGAATCTTTCCTGCACTCTCAGATTTTTTCAGTGGAAGGATCAAACATGCATAACAAATTTCAGACCTATAAGGACTGGTGAAACTTTACTGAATATTTAAAAACTTGTCTTTTTTTTCCTCCTAATTTCTTCATTTGCCCAGTTTCCTAACAATCATAAGAGGGAAAAAAAGAATAGATATATAGAAATATGTCACAACATGACTTCTCATTTCCTGTACAAAAGATGACAATAGACAAAAAGAGTATATTCAATTCTTGACTGCATTCTAAACTTTGCATGCATAATCTCATATCACACTATAGTGGTCCTATGAGATAGGTTCCTTTTCATCCCCTTTGTACAATTATAGAAAACTAAGCAAAAAGAACCCAATAATCTTTCCCAAGATTGCATAGAGTGTAAGTAGAAGAGCCAGTCCCAGTCTTTTGTGGTTAAGATTATGTGTCATTTTGGCCAGGTATCTAGTTGTTTGATCAAGCAAGCCCTGGAATAATTGTTACTGTGATGACATTTCATGGTCTTAAATCATGTGATTTAATCATATGAGCTGATTGCCTCTATGGCTATTTACATCTATAATCAACTGAGAAGATTGCCTTCAGCAATGAGAGACATCTCTTCTATGCAATTGAAGGTCTTAAAAGGAAAGGTTATTTCAGCAGTCAGGAGAGAAAATCCCCATCTCTTCTTCAGACAACCAACTCTTCCTGGGGAGTTCATAAGAGTTCCTGGATTGCAGCCTTCCCTTCAGAATTTGTATTCATACCTACCAATTGTAATGTGAGACAATTTTATAAAATCTCATAATATTTACAGATATCTCCTTTAGGTTTGGTTTCCCTAGAGAACCCTAACTAATACAGCTTGGTACTGTAAATGAGTCTTGAGAAACAGAATCTGAAAAAATGGGATTTCTGTATTGTTTCTGGGGTATTTGCAACTAATTATCTACCTTGAGTAAAAGATCCAAAGGCACTAATGATTTTGTTTCCAAAAATCAATGGGCTGCTAATAGTCCATTGCATGAGTTGGCAATAGGGATCTGTAAAATATCACCCCAAATATGGCTATTTCCTTGCTTATAAGAGGTAAGGTTCAAGGTGAGAGTGTTTTTGGCACCTTAACAGAGTTTTGTAGTGTTAAAAGGTACAATAATTTTGGCTGGTTTTTCCTAAACACACTGGACACTGTTATAAAAGAAAGGGATAAGCTGAAGGCTTCAAATTTACATCTTACACACCACAGGAATAATGTGAAGATTTCTATGTGTGCCTTGAAATAAAATCTTCTTTCCTGTAGCCTCAGACTTGAGATCTCTGTAAACTTGACACAGAGTCTCATTGTGCTAATAGCAGAGTTGAAATTGAAGCTAAAATCTCAACCTTGGTGGTTGTCTGCTGTTACAGTGAAGGCAGAAAGGAATGGGATTCTGAAAATTGGAATGGAGACATACAGGTTGATAATGATGGCAGGAGGGACATTGAATCCTAAATTGTGCTGAGTTTTTGCCAGACATCTCTAATGGTGTGCCCCAAGGAAATACTTTCCTGACCTCCAGTATGCCTGAAGGAGTCTGCCATCCAACATCCACCTGAAGGAATTTATCCTGTCTCAGGTGAAACTGTAAATAGTATTCCCTGAGATAATTAGCTTGCAGGACATTTTTAATGCTTCTCATTATCCACTCTCACCAAGCCTCTTTTCTTCTAGACATATAACTAGATTAAAGTCCCAACAAGACCCAAAATATGAAGTACTAAGTGTGACTCACAAGGACTAAGCTAAACTCCAAAAGAACTGCATGACTTTTCCAATTTATATAGACAGAAATCAAGGGAATATGTATGGGAATGGATATTAATATCCATAAAATGGTGGAAGGAATATAAAGTTGGAGCAGGTTGAATTTATTGATATGGCCTCACTTAGCAGAGGTTCTGGGCTTAATGTTGTAGCTCAAGGGAGGGGTTAGACATGGCTCTCACTGTTTGGGTGGCTGGCTGAAATATGGATCAAAAGATGGATGACATTTCCTGGTTGCAAAATGCCAGAACTGCTCTTATACTGTAGATAACAGGATCAAAATGTTTAGAGAGATTAGAATACTAGAATGGATTTATCGTCTAAGACCTGTTCACCCAACCCAGGAATATGCAGAGGACATAGCTTTCACCAAGATCATGAGGAATAAATTTGTGAGACGAAATCAATCTTTTCTGAAGAGCTCTGTGGTTGCTCTTCTATGTATAGCAGATATTACCTTGGGAACTGTCATCACTGAACTGGGGTATTTAAACACTGTGGAGATGATTGGATCCTCGGTTTAGCAGAAGATAAGTGGCAGCACTTAATCACTAATGACAAGGTGGCTGTGGCTACCACACTGAACAGCAGACTCAAAGCAGCAATTAAAATAATCTGAGCTGCAGAAACCTATGGCATTGGCATAGGATACCTAGAAGTAATCTTGTTGGGCAGTCTATTAGGCAAGCAGGCAGTCCTCCATGATATGTGTGAGTAGAAGATTTCTAATTAAGTGAACAAAAGTCTAACTTGAATTACAGAAACAGAGAGCTATGACCATTAATCGATTCCAAGACTTGAGAAAGTTTACAGACCCAAAACCCCTTGAATGAGTGTAAGGCCAGGTCCCCTTGAGGAAGGTTGCTATTATGGAGCCAAAATTTATCCTGCTAATCTTCCTCTTAGCCTTCCCCAGAGAGACCTATGGCCTTTTAACAGGGAAACTGTTCACTGGGAAAGGAAATGATCAGAAATTTCAGGGATTATTAGACAATGGCTCAGAAGTGACATTAAATCTAGAAGACCCCAAATATCACTGTTGTCCACCAGTCAGAGTAGGGTCTTATGGAGATCAGGTGATTGATGTTGTTTTAGCTCAAGTCCATCTCATAGAGGATCAAGTGGGACCCTGGAACCATTCTGTAGTTGTTTCCCAAGTTCAGGAATGCATAGTTGGAGAAAATATACTCAGGAACTGGCAGAACCCACACATTGGGCCACTGACTTATGGAGTGTGTAATTTATGTTAGAAAAGCCTGGTGGAAGCCACTAGAAATGCCCCTACCTAACAAAATAGCAAATAAAATTTTTCATTATTTTTCATTATTCCAAATCATTTTATTATTATTATTTTTAAAATTTATATTTCATTTCTTATTTCTTAATTTTAAAACTATCATTATTATTTTATTTTCTTATTAATTGTATTTGACTATTTTGTTGGCTTCATTTTTGAAGAAGTTTTGGATTACAGAAGATTACAACTATGACAGGGGAGGAACATTTGTGTAGGGTGTCAGTGATGGGGGATGCACAAGAGAATCCTGAGCTGGGGATACATATAAGGCATATAAATTTCTTCAGTTGTTCATGGGGCATTATCACAGTGGGTGGAGAGTCATACAAAAATATCAAATTCCCATCCTAGGGAGCTCTGCCACTTTCTCTGATGGTACTGCAAGGATCCACTCAGTACAGGGGCAATGACTTGTGAAGGAGGATGATCCATTAATGGACCCTTAATATTGATGACTATACTTATGAGCCTTTACTCTTGAAATTGAAACTTAGTCTGGTAATATAGGATGCCTAAGAGTTACCTCCTGAGACCTTCCTTGGTGCTCAAATGTGGCCTCTCTCTGAGCCAAACTCAGCATATAAATTCATTATCTTCCCCCAAGCATGGGGCATGAATTCTGGGGATAAGCCTCCCTGGCACCGAGGGATTCCTACCAAGAACCAAATAGCAATGCAACTGGAAAAAGACTTTGAGCAAAAGGGGGGAAAGGTAAAGACAAATGAGCTTATATGGCTAAGAGACTTCAAGGTTGAGTAAGGAGGTCATTCCAGAGCTTACACTTAAGGATGTTTCAGCAGGTTCTCATTGACTGCCAAAGTAAATACTACCTCAAATAGTGGGGCTTGTGAGGGCTCTGAAAACATTCAGACACTATAGTCAGGGCAGATAGCTCAGGAATTTGATGCCTTGTAAGTGGGCCCTACTTTGGAATTTATGCTCCCCCATGCGACAGAGTTGGACTCAGTTACAGTTTCCCTAAATATGGCTCTTCTGACTCTTCTATTTGAACCTATAATTAGTACTAGGGTTGATAGGTGTACATTCAATATACTTCAATCTTTGGGCTGTCCACATTTTTGCTGGGCTCCGAATCTCAATGGAATTACACTTACACACCAGTTCATTGGACTCACCCAGGACAGCTACCAAGCGGAAGGTGATGGACAATAACCATCCCAAGAAACTGAGAGATTCTAAAACTGCAAATAAGAGAGTCCCATCCATCTGCCCATGGGAATGAAGCCCCGTCTCAATTAGAGGTAGACTGGGCATCAACATCCTAGAATCCTCAGGATTGGGGCATCAACTATGGACTAAAGTAGACTTACTGGTATTATACTATAGATTTATTGTGATCCTAGAAATGGAAGAAATTATATCATTGATGTAGAGGCAGTGGCCACTGAAGGTTCTCAGGGTAGGGAGAGGGAAAGACAGTTGAAATTTGGGGTGATTTTTGGACTTGGAAATTGTCCTGAATGACATTACAATAACAGATACAAGCTATTACATATCTTGCCATAACTATAATCCATGCTTAGTGGCAATGTTCAAAAGCATTTTCATCAAATGTAATGCATGTTTCACACTATTGAAGGATGTTGTTAATGTGGGGAATTTTGGGAGATGTAGGGTGCAGGGCATATGGGAATACCCTATATTTTTATGTAACATTTATTTAATCTAAATATCTTTTAAATAAAAAATATATATATTTTTAAAAAGACACAACTAAAAAAATCAATACTGGATTCCTTGAGGGATTGCAGAGATCAGTGCCACCATCAAGGACTACAAGGATGCATGAATGGTGCTTCCCACCACATCCCATCACTATCCTGTTTGGCCTGTGCAGAAAACAGACAAATCTTAGAGGATGAGTGTGGATTATCATACACTTAACCAGTTGATGACAAATTGCAGGTGCTCTTCTAGATGCGGTGTAATTGAACAAATCAACACACCCTCTTGTACTTGGTATGCAGCTATTGATATGGCAAACACATTCTTCTCAATTACTGTTAGAAAGACCAACAAAAACTCTTTCCTTTAAGCTGGCAATGCTAGCAATGCCAGCAATATACCTTCACTGTCCTACCACAGGGGTATATCAGCTATCCAGCCCTATGTCATAATATTGTCTGCAGGAAACTTGATCATCTCTCTCTCCCACAAGATATCACATTGGTCCATTATATTTATGAATATCATGTTGATTGGACTTAGTGAGCAAGAAGTAGGAACTACTTTAGAATTATTGGTAAGGTATTTAGGTGTCAGCAGATGAGAGATAAATGAAACAAAAATACGGGGACCTTATGCCTCAGTGAAATTTCTAGGTGTCCAGTGTTGTGGGGTATTTCAAGATATCCCCACTAAAGTGAAGGATAAGCTGTTACATCTGGCTCCTGCTATGAACAAATGAATGACAACATTTAGTTGGCCTCTTTGGATTTTGGAGACAACATATTCCTTATTTGGGTGTGCTATGCTGGCCCATTAACCAAGTGGCCAGAAAAGCTGTTAGTTTTTAGTGTGCACTGGAAAAAGAGGAGGTTCTGCAACCCAGGCTACTGTGCAAGCTGCACTGCCACTTTGGCTATATGATCCAGCAGACCCAATGGCTCTGGAAGTGTCAGTGGTAAATAAAGAATTTATCTGGGGCCTTTGGTGGGCACCATAGGAGAATCACAATGCAAACCCTTATGGTTTTGGAGCAAAGCCTTTCCGTCTTGTGCAGATAACTAATTTACTTTTGAGAAACTGTTATTGGACTGCTACTGGGACTTAGTAGAATGTGAAAACTTAACCACGGTCAACCAGGTTACCATGAGTACTGAGTTGCCTTTCAAGACCTAGGTATTGTCTGACCCACCATACCATAAATTTTGGTGTGCACAGCAGCATGCCATTATAAAGTGGAATTAGGGCTCTAGGGGTTCCTGAAAGCATAATTAAGTTACATGAGGAAGCGGCCCAAATGCCCATATCCCCTATTCCTGCTACATTATATTCTCTTTCCCATCCCATATCTATGACCTCTTTGGGAGTTCCATACAAGCAGTTGACTGGGACAGAGAAAAGTCAGGGGTGGTTTACAGATGGTTCTGCATTATACGCAGGTACCACCTGAATGTGGACAGCTGCAGCACTGAAGCCATTTTCTGTAATGTCCCTGAATGACAATGGTAAGGGAAAATCCTTCCAATGGGTAGAACATTGAACAGTATACCTGGTTCATTTTTCTTGAAAGGAGTTATGGCCATAGATGCATTTCTACATTGGCTGGGGGTCAGGGTTTGGAAAAAATGGGATTGGAAAATTGGTTGCAAATAGATCTGGAGAAGTGGTATGTGGACAGACATTTCAAAGTGGGCAAAAAGCATGAATATTTGTGTCCCACATAAAGTCTTACTAAATGGTAACTTCAGCAGAAGAATTTTTAAAATTATAATGTGGATATGATAATTAATAATGTGGATAAGACCCATTCTTTGTATTCCAGTCAGCCTCTTGCCTGCAACACCTGTCCCCCTATGACAGGTGTCCACCTAAGAATCAAGGCAGCAAGAAAAGAGAGAATCATCACATACAAGGGAAGCTCAATAAGTTTAAGTGCTGATTTCTCATCTGAAACAATGGAGACAAGAAGACAGTGGTATGATAGGTCAAGGCAATCAAAGAAAAAAAAATTCCAGCCACGAATTCTCTATCCAGCAAAGCTGGCATTCAAAAAGGATGGAGAGTTCAAAATATTCACAGATAAACAGAAATAGATTATGCCAATAAGAAACCTGCCCTTCAAGAAATACTAAAGGAAGTTCTAAGGTTGAAAAGAAAAAAACATGAGAGAGAGGTGGAAGAGTGTGTAAGAACAACTAAAAAGACAAAAGGACAAAGAAAAACAACACATGACATAGATAAGCCCAAAGAAAATATGGCTGATATAAGAAATTCCTTGAGAGTAATAACACTGAATGTTAATGGTTTAAATTTACCAAACAAAAGACGCAGATTGGCAGAATGATTAAGGAAATATGACCCATCTATATGTTGCCCACAAGAAACCCACCTAAGACTGAGGGATTCAAGGAGGTTGAAAGGAATGGCTGGAAAACAATTTTACAAGCAAACAATAACCACAAAAGGGCAGGAATAGCTATACTAATATCAGACAAAATATATCTTCAATGCAAAACTGTTGTAGGAGACAAAGACGGACACTATATATTAGGAAAAGGGGTAATCACTCAAGAAATAAAAACAATCATAAACATTTATGCACCTAATCCAGGTGCCTCAAAATATATGAGGCAAACACTGGAAAGACTATGTGGAAACATAAATGCCTCTACAAATATAGTGGAGGACCATTATCACCATTAGACAGAACATCTTGACAGAGAATCAATAAAGAACAAAGAGTCTGAATAATACATTAGAAGATCTGGACATAATAGATATATACAGAATGCTACACTCAAATGCATCAGGATATACATTCTTCTCGAGTGCACATGGATCATACTCCAAGATAGACCACATGCTAGGCCACAGAACAACTCTCAAAGAATTCAGAAAGATGAAGATTCTAAAAATAATTTCTCATGACACAATGGAATGAAAATGGAAATGACTAAATGCCAGAGAACCAGATTTGACACAAATATATGGAAGTAAAACAACACACTCTTAGACAAACAGCGGGTCAAGGAGGAAATCTCAAAATAAATCAGTAACTTCCTTAAAACAAATGAAAATGACAACACAACATATCAAAACCTATGGGATGCAGCCAAAGCTGTACTGAGAGGGTAATTCTTAAGCCATAAATGCATATATCAAAAAAGAAGAAAGAGCTAAAATTGAAGACTTAACTGCACGCACAGAGGAACTGAAAAACTACAATAAACTAACCCCAAAGGAAGTACAAAAAAGGAAATAAGAAAGATTAGAGCAGAATTAACAAAATAGAAAATAAAAAAAGCACTAGAAAAAATAAACAAGACCAAAAGCTGGTTCCTCGAGAGATCAACAAAATTGACAAACCCTTAACCAAACTAACAAAGAAAAAAAGAGAGCAGATGAAAATACACAAAATAAGAAATGAGGAAGGGGATGTCACCACTGACCCCACAGCAATAAAGAATATCATAAGAGGATAATTTGAAAAATAATATGCCAATAAGAATGATAATTTAGAGGAAATGGATAAATTCCTAGGAACTCACAAGCAATCTACATTCACTGAAGAAGAAATTGATGAACTCAACAGTCCAATTACAAGTAAAGAGATAGACTCAGTCATCAAAAACCTCCCAGCTAAGTAGAGCCCAGGACCAGATGTTTCACAGGTGAATTCTACCAAATATTCAAGAAAGAGCTAACACCAATCCCACTTTAGCTCTTCCAGAAAATATAAGTAGAAGGAACATTGTCTAACTCTTTCTATGATGCCAACATTACCCTAATACCAAAGCCAAACAGAGATGCCACAAGAAAAGAATATTACAGACCAATCTCTCTAATGAAATTAGACACTAAAATCCACAAAAAATACTTGCTAATCACATTCAACAACATACCAAATGTATTATACACCATGCCCAAGTGGGTTTCATCCCGGGTATGCAAGGTTCATTCAACATAAGAAAATCAAGCAATGTAATACACCACATAAACAGATTGAAAGAATAAAATCACATGATCAGCTCTATAGATGCAGAAAAAGCATTCAACAAAATACAGCTCACTTTCCTGATAAAAACAATGAAAAACATAGGAATGGAAGGAAAACTTTCTGAACATGATAAAAGGTATATATGAAAAACCCACAGCTAGCATCATCTTTACTGGTGAAGTCCTAAAAATTTTCCCTCTAATATTGGGAACAAGACAAAGATGCCCACTATCACCACTTCTATTTATCATTATCATAGAATTACTTGCTGGAGCACTGAGGCAAGAAAAATATATAAAAGGCATCCAAATTTGAAAGGAAGAAGTAAAAATTTCACTCTTTGCAGATGATATGATCTTATGCATAGAAAGCCCACAGAAATCTACAAGAAAGCTTCTAGAACTTATAAAGTAGTTCAGTAAAGTTGCAGGCTTTAAGTTCAATGCTCAAACATCAGTAGCACTTCTGTACACCAATAATGAGCAATCTGAGGAGGAAAACAAGAAAAAAATACCACTTACAATAGTAACTAAAAGTATCAAATACCTAGGAATAAATTTAAGTAAAGATGTAAAGGACTTATATACAGAAAACTACACGACATTGTTAAAGGAAATCAAAGAAGTCTTAAGTGAATTGAAGATTATTCCTTGTTCATGGATAGAAAGAATAATCATTATCAAGATGTCTATTCAACACAAACTAATCTACAGATTTAATGCAATCCCAATAAATATCAACACTGTATTTTTAATGAATTGGAAAAACCAACTACAAAACTTATTTCCAAGGGAAAGAGGCCCCAAATCACCAAAGACATATTGAAAAAGAAAAATGAAGTTGGAGGTATCACACTACCTGACTTTAAAACATACTACAAAGCTACAGTGGTCAAAACTGCATGGTATTTGCACAAGGATAGACATATTGAACAATGGAACTGAATTGAGATTTTTGATATGGAACATTGCATATTTGGTCACCTGATATTCAACAAGGCCACCACACCCACTCAGCTGGGAGAGAATGACCTCTTCAAAAATGGTGCTTGGAGAAATGGATATCCATATCCAAAAGAATGAGAGAGGAACACCATCCCACACCTTTTAAAAAAATCAACTCAAGGTGGATCAAATATCTAAATATAAGAGCCAAGACCATAAAGACCTTGGAAGATAATGTAGGGAAGCATCTACATGACCTTGTAATATAAATGGTTTCATGAACTTAACACCCAAAACATGAGCAGCAAAAGAAAAATTAGATAAATGGGATCTCCTAAAAATTACAAACTTCTGCACCTCAAAGGACATTATCAAGAAAATAAAAAGGCAGCCTACCAAAATGGAGAAAATATTTGGCACCCATATATCTGATAGGAGCCTAATATTCTGCATATATAAAGAAATCCTACACCTCGAAAAGAAAAAGAAAAAGATCCCATTTAAAAAATGGGCAAATGACCTGAAACAACACTTCTCCAATGAAGAAATGCAAATAGCAAATAGCACATGAAAAGGTGCTCCACATCACTAGCTATTAGGGAAATGCAAATCAAAACTATAGTGAGATACCATCTTACACACATTAGAATGGAGACTATGAAAAAACAGCCAACTATAAATGTTGGAGAGACTCATCCAATGCTGGTGGGATTGTAGAATGTTCCAGCCACTGTGGAGGACAGTTTGATGGTTCCTCAAAAACTACCTATAGATCTTCCATATGACCCATTGATTCCACTGCTGTGTATATACCCAGAAGAGTTGTAAGCAAAGACAATAACAGATACATACACACCAATGTTCATCGTGGCATTGTTCAGTGTTGCCAAAAGGTGGAATCAACCGCAGTGCCCATCAACAAATGAATGGATAAACAAAATGTGGTACATACATGCAATGGAATATTACTCAGCTGTAAGAAGGAATAAAGTGCTAACACACGGGATAACATGGATGAATCTTGCAGACCTTATGTTGAGTGAAGCAAGCCAGGCATTGAAGGATGAACATTACATGACCTCACTGATATGAATTAAGGAAATTGTGCATTCTCAGAGAGCTGTTGTCTTGAAGATAGGTTTATAAGGAGTAGAAATAGATGAGAAGGTTGTGAGTCATCACCCATACAGACGTAATCTATGGTAAATTGTAGTTACTTATTGAAGGGATAGGATAGGAAGGTAGTGATATTGGTTTGGATGTTGTAAGTTTGACAGGTGGGTAGATTGGGAAGTGTGGATTAGAAGGTCCAGGATGCTGTGGGGTGAGGGCTGGGAAAGGGTCGAGGTGAACACTGGAGATTTGTGGTTATGAGGTTGAAAGTACAGATTTGGGAATGCTCTTATGGCAATATCAAAGGGAAGAGTCACTGGTTTAGGGTGTTGGTTGCAGGGGCATTTGGGACAGGGCACACCTGGAGCAGGCTTCTAGGCAGTGTGTGTGTATTCATTCTGTCATAATGTTTTGTATCAATGGGTGGAGACCCACATAATGAGAGGGAAGGAGATGGACTCCCATCTTTGGGAGGACAGATTTGTTCAGAAATAGAAAAGTGAGAGTATCTCAAGAGCAAGAGCAGTTCCTAGTAGGGGAGGGCAAATCAGTATGTCAAGATCTCTTGTGGCATGTAACTATGAATCTTGTCATCCAACTAGTCAAGCCAGGGGGACATTGTGGGCCCTGGGGGATGGGGTGGGAAGAATAAAATATCAAACAGGGAATATTTAGTGGTGAGTGGTAATGTTCTTCATTACCATACAATGATGGAAACTGGATATGGCAAATATCATCAAAATTTATAAAAGTGTATGGTCTAAAATGTAAACCATAGTGTAAGCCATTGGCAATGTTTAGTTGCTATGTTTCACTATTTGTGTATCAGTTATAACAATGCTACCATCCACATACAAAAAGGAATTAATATGGGGGGGAGAAAAGGGAGAGGATGTTAGGTATATGGCAGCCTCCTGTATTCTGTGTGTGACTTTGCTGTGACCTAAAACTTCTTTGAAAACAAAATGAAAAATATTGAAACCCTGGGGAATAAGAGGGGGAAGGTGCCACAGTACAGACTGGACACCAGATAATGCAGTGATGAAAGGCAAAAGGTCAAATTTTTTTTTTATATTTCTCATTTTTTAATATCACAATCTTTTAATTTTATTCTTTTAGTTTTTAAAAAAAATTCTGTATTTTATCTCTTATATTTAAACTTATCATTATTATTTCATTTTCCTATTAATTGTATTCAGCTTTTTTAATGGCTTCATCTTTGAAGAAGCTTTGTATACAGAAGGGTTACAACTGGGGTAGGGGAGGATTGTTCGTGTGGGATGTCAGGGATGGGGGATGCATGGGAGGAAGTTCACCTGAGCATAAATATAAATATATAGAAATGTTCAAATGTTCATGGGACATTGTCACAGTTGGTGGAGAATCACTCAATAAATGAGAGAATACTGAATTCTCATCCTGTAGAGCTTTGCACATTCTCTAAAGGAGCAAGAACAGTCCATCAAGTGCAGGGGCATTGACTGGTGAAGGAGGATGATCCACTGATGGGTCCTTGATATTGATGACTAGTCTTATGATTCTCTGCTCTTGAAATTGAAACTTAGCCTATTGTTATGGGGTGTCTAAGGTTTGCCTCCTGAGAGCCTCCTTGTTGCTAAAATGTGGCTTCTTTCTAGGCCAAACTCAACATACGAATGCATTACCTTCCTCCAAGCATGTGACATGACTCCCAGGAATGAGCCTCCCTGCCACTGAGGGACTTCTACCCAGCGCCAACGGGCAAAGTGACTTGAAAAAGACCTTAAAGGTGGGGGGGATGGGCAAAAGGTAAAGATAAATGAGTTTATATGGCTAAGAGAGTTCAAAATGGGTCTGGAGGTCATCCCAGAGGTAATGCTAATGCATATCTCAGTAGGATCTCCTAGAATTCCAAAGTGGTTATCATCCCAAATAGTGGAGCTCCTGAGGATTCTGGAGACATACAGTTCCTATTTCAGGGCAGATAGCTCTAGAGTTTTATGCCTTTTCAATGAGCACTATTTGGAGTTTGTGCTCCTGAGAGTGACAGAGCTGGACTCAACTATGTCTTCTCTGCATATGGCTCATCTGTCCCTTCTATTCAAACCTATACTTGGTGCTGGAGTTTGTAGGTGTATGTCCAGAAACTTGAGTCTTTTGTCTGTCCATGGGCTAGCTGTGTCCGGAACCTTGGTGGAGCAGCAACTCTTACTCTACAGCTCATTGGACTCACCCAGGAAAACTGGCTGGGAGATGATGATGAATAATGGTTGTCCCAAGCAATGGAGAGGTCTGCAGCTGCAGGCAGGATAATCCCATCCATCTTCCCCATGGGATAAGTCCCCTCTCAACTGGAGGTGGTGTGTGGACATCACAATCCCAGACTCTTCAGGTTGGGGAGAAGAGCTAATGACAAGAGTGGACTTACTGGTATTCTACTACAGACTTATTGTGATTGAAGCAATGGAAGAAATTACAACACTGATGTGGAGCCAGTGACCACTGGAGGCTCTGGGGGCAGGGAGAAGGAAAAGCAGTTGTAAAACCAGGGCTTTTTCAGGACTTGAGAATTGTCCTGAGTGACTTTGCAACGACAATATAGGCCATTTTATATCATCATATAACATGTGGAAATTTATGGGAGAGAGTGTGGTCTACAATGTGAACTATGGTCCATGCTTAATGGCAAAGCCACAGCAAGTGATTATCAATTGCAATTAATGTGCCACACTCATGAAGGATGTTTATATGGGAGGTTGTGGGAGGTGTGGGCGGTGAGGAATATGGGTATCCCTATATTTTGTGTGTAACATTTATGTAACCTAAGTCTCTTTTAAAATAAAATAAAATAAAAATAAAAAACATTCTTGCAATCAGGAACCTGCTACACCAGGACAGTGTTAATATGTTGCTGAGACCACAGTACATGCAATCTCTAATTTATCTCCTTTAACTTAGCTTTTTATTACTAGGGCTTTAAATCTAGTTACAGCTTACATCAGGTGGCTTGTATAGCATACTTCCTCTGGGTATGAAAGACCAGCAAATGCTCAAGAAGGAGTCTTGGAAGAATGTACTCCAAAGATTAGGTGTTGTCCCATCAATTTCTTTGAAAAGTAAAGTTTTGGAAGTTCTGACTGAAGAAATTCACATCAGAGCTGGGATGCTTGTGGCCCTTGTTCACAGATTGGTATGAACCTATGAAGCAAAAATAAAGTCAGCACATGAACTCAGATTTATTTTGGAAGGCTCTCTTAATCATTTTCAAGTCACTAATTGAGGAAAAGTAATAGTATACTTGGGGTAAAATGGGTGATTTATAAAACAGTATTTAATCTTGTATGTTTCTAAGTCCATACAAAACATTCTCTAAATATAAAAAGCCTTGTCATAGATTGAACCTGTTACTTCTCCAAATGCCTTAAGAATTAAGTTCAAGCTGTGACATTTTTATTGGAACTTTTCTCCAAACTTGATGTTGGAATATTCAATTTACAATTAAGTAATCTTTATACATGTATTTCTACTATCATTGCTTGTTAAGAACAATGAATGTCATACCAAGTAATTTAAAAAAGCAAAGCCATTCAAAGTAGTATGGACAGAGACGTGAGATAGAAATTATGACTACTTTTATTAAATTGTTGTACTGATTATAAAGCATTATATCCTTTTGACAGAAAAATCAGATAAGAAAATTGATGAAAATAGATCAAAAATTGCCTTTATTATCATAATTCAAATAGCACTATTTATATTAATGTATTTTTAAGATTCATTTCTAGGTACATATGTCATTGTATACATTTGATAGTGTAATATATAAATGTTTATATCTTGACTTTTCCACTCAGTATTACATTGAAAGTGTCTTTCTCATCATTAATTTTTCTAACAAAATACTTTAACAGCCATGTGATATTTTAAAATACATATACTAATTCTTTTAATTGTTCTACTTTATGTAGACATTTGGATTGTCTCCATTTTTCACTATTATAAAAAGAAATTTTGAAATAAAATCTCAATGCTTAATTTTAGCCCATATGTTTTATCAAGAACAATTTCAAATGTGTGAATAATACTGTAAAAAAAATTATTAACAATTATACAGTCCTGAATATAGAGATTTAAATTTATATCCAGATTTGTTAATATCCCAACAGTTGCTAATGTAGCACTCATTCAAATTGATCAATTTGCCATTTTAAGTGTTTTGAAATTTACATTGCATTTTTGATTGATTATGAAATAGAAGGTTTTGGTGTCTTTTGTTTTCATTATTTTTGCCCATTTTTTAAAATGTTGAGTAGAATTTTTTCCTAAATGTCATTTGTAGAAATAGCAGTGAAATTTATGGCCATTGTTTTCAAATGTGTTTCATGACTTTACTTAGTTGAATTTACAATATTTACCCTATGTTTCACACGACTGCATTTTTGCTTAATATGCCCTTCCCCATCTAGACATCAAATAAATATTTATCACTTTTTCTGTATTTGAACAGATTTAGTTTTTAATTTATGGTTTTAATATTTGTTATTCATTTTTAAAAATTTTAGTCTTATATTTTTGCTTTTTTTAAAGCTAATATATAGAGAAGACTTACTTTGTTTTAAAAAATGCCTTTTAGTTACTACAAAACTTATATTATCATCACTGCTATTTTCACAATTTTAAAACTTAATTGTGTTCATTTATTTTAATTTTATTTTTTGGAAAACAATTTTTTATTTTGTATATCAATCTAATGTTTTTCTATATCTAATGCATTAGTTTCCACATTCAAACATAATCATAATATAATTGGTGATTTTACTCAATTCTTTTTTTTAAAGCAATTTTATTGAGAAATATTCACATACCATACCATGTATCCGAAGTTAATGGATTTCAGTACAATCAAAATGTGGTGCATTTGTCACCAAAAAAATTTTTTGAAAAATTTCATCACTCCAAAAAGAAAAACTCCACACCCCTTAGCAGTCACCTCTCAATCCTTCCATCCTTCTCCAGGCCTACATAGCCATCAATCTAATTTCATCTTCATAAATTTATTTTATTTACATTTTATATAATTGGAAACATACAATATGCAGCACGTTGTGTCTGGTTTTTTTCACTTAGCTTAATGGGGTATTTTTTTTTTTTGCTGTGATATTAACATCCTGTAACTTTAACATGATTTTGTTAAGTTTCGAATAAAAATGGTCTTAGGAATGTATTACCCATATTCATATTTCACATGAGGTTTTACTGTGCTATACAATCCCATGTTACATTTTTTAGCTTTCTTTTTATAATTTACATGACCTTAGACTTTCCCTGTCAATTACTGTCATACCCATGTAATAGCACTGCTAGTTACAAACATTATGTTGTACTTTCAACTTTTCTATTTTTTTCCAAATATTAACACTGATCCTTTTTACCAATTAAGCACAAGATAACCATCAGCTTTCCATTCTCTAACCTCACTATATTTTCTGGTGACCCAATTTCATGTTATTAACTCCATGAGATTACACTATATACTTAGTTCACAATAGCACAATCATACTGTATTTGTTCTTTCATGTCTGACTTGCTTCACACAACATAAATTACTCCAGGTTCATCCATGCTTCATGAAGTTGTTTCTTCTTGCCACTGCATAATATTCCATTACTGTGTACATCTCAGTTTGTTTAGCCATTTATAGGTTGATGGACACCTGAGATGTTTTCATCTTTTAGCAATCGTCAATAATGCTGCTGTGAATATCACTGTGCAAATGTCTGTTCATTTCATGTCACTGCTTTCAGTTCCTCTGTGTATATATCCAGTAATGGTATTGCAAGTCACATGACAAATATTTTCAACTTCTTTTAGATTTGCCAAACATTCCTTCACAATGGTTGTACCATTCTTCATCCTCATCAACAGTGAGTAAGTGATCCTATCTCTTGTCACATGATCTCCAAGACTTGCAGTTTTCTGTCTTTTTAATAGTGGTCACTCTAATAGTTATGAAATGTTATCTCTTTATAGCTTTGATTTGCATTTCCCTAATCGCTAGTAATGTTGAACATTTTTTCACGTTTTTTTTTTTTTTTGCAATTTGTATTTCTTCTTTGGACAAATGTCTATTCATGTCTTTTGCCCTTTTTTAAAAAATTGGGTCATTTTCTTTTTATTCTTGAGTTGTAGCTTCTCTTTATATATCATGGATATTAAACCATTATCGGGTATGTGATTTCTAAATATTTTCTGCCATTGAGTTGGCTGCCTTTTGACTCTTTTAACAAAGTCATTTGAAGTGTAAAAGCGTTTAATTTTGAAGAGGGCACATTTATCTATTTTGTTGTTGTTGTTGTTTGTCATGCTTTGGGTATAAGATCCAAGAAAACACCACCTACCACAAGTTCTTTAAGATGTTTTTCTGTATTTTCTTCTAGTAGTTTTATGGTCATGGCTTTTATATTTAGGTCTTTGATCCATTTTCAGTTGACTTTTGTGCAGGTAGAGAAATAAGGGTCTTCATTCATTCTTTTGGTTACAGATATCCAGCTCACCCAGCACCATTTTTGAAGAGACTTTTATCCTATTAACATGTACTTGGTATGTTTGTCAAAAACCAGTTGGCCATAGAGGTGAGGGTTTATTTAGGGACTCTTAATTCTTTTCCACTGAATGATGTGTCTATCTTTATGCCAATTCCATGCTGTTTTAACTATTGTAGCTTTGTAATATGTTTCAAGGTCAGGCAGTGAAAGTCCCCCCACATCGCTCTTCATTTTTAGAATGGTTTTGGCTTTTCGGGTGTACTTTACCTTCTAAATAAATCTCATAATTCCCTTTTCTATTTCTGTAAAGTGGCTGTTGGAATTTTAAGTGGTATTGCATTGAATCTATAAATTAGTTTGTGTAAGATTGACATCTGCACAATATTTAGTCTTTCAATCCATGAACACAGAATGTCTATCCATTTTTTAAGGTCTTCTTTGATTTTTTTGTGTGTTTTCTTATTTTTTGTTTTTGTTTCTGAATATAGGTCCCGTAATTCTTGGTTAAATTAATTCCTAAGAACTTGAGTCATTTGTTGCTATTGTAAATGGAATTTTCCCCTGATTTCTCCCTGAGATTGTTCAATAATTGTGTACAGAAACATTACTGATTTTTGCGTGTTGATCTTGTGTCTACCACTTTGTTAAACTCATTTATTAGCTCAAGTAGCTTTGTCATAGACATTTCAGAATTTTCTATATATAAGATGATGTCATACAAAAACAATGAGAGTTTTATTTCCTCTTTTGCTATTTGGATACCTTTTAGCATTTTACTTGTCTAATTGCTCTGGCTAGAACTTCTAGCATGATGTTGAATAACAGTGGTGACAGTGGGCATCCTTGTCTTTTTCCTGATCTTAGAGGGAAAGCTTTCAATCTTTCCCCATTGAGTATGATGTTGACTGTGTGTTTTTCATATATGCTTTTTATCATATTGAGTAATTTTCCTTCTATACCTATCTTGTGTTTATCATGAAAGGATGCTGGATTTTGTTGAATGCCTTTTCTGCATTGATTGAGATGATCATGTTGTTTTTTCCTTCAATTTATTAATATGGTGTATTATGTAAATTGATTTTCTTATGTTGAACCACTCTTGCATACCAGGAATAAATCCCACTTTGTCATGGTGTACAATTCTTTTAATATGCTGTTCAATTCTATTTGCACGTATTTGGTTGAGAATTTTTGCATTTGTGTTCATTAGAGAGATATGTCTGTAATTTTCTTTTCTTGTAGTATATTTAACTGGTTTTTGGTATTAGGATGATGTTGGCTTTATATTTTCCCTCCTTTACAATTTTTTGAAAGAGTTTAAACTTCTTGAAATGCTTGTTAAAATTCATCTGTGAAGCCATCTGATCCTGGACTTTTCTTTGTTGGAAGATTTTTGATGACCAATTCAATCTCTTTAAATGTGATTGATTTGTGAGTTCTTGTATTTCTTGTAGCATAAGTGTAGGTTGTTTGTGCAATTCTAATAATTTGTCTATTTCGTCTAGGTAGTCTAGTTTGTTAGCATGTAGTTTCTCATAATATCCTTATGATTATTTTTGTTTCAGTGGGGTCTATCTTAACTTCCCCCCTTTCATTTCTGGTTTAATTTATTTGTATCTTTTCTCTTTTTTTTCTTTGTTAGTCAAAATAAGTGTTTGCTAATTTTATTTATTTTCTCATAGAACCAGCTTTTGGTTTTGTGGAGTTTTTCTTTATTTTTATTCTCATTTTCATTAATTTCTGCTCTTATATTTATTATTTCTTTCCTTCTGTTTGCTTCAGGAATGGTTTGCTGTTCTTTTTCTAGTTTCTCCAGTTGTTCAGGTAGGATTTTGACTTTAGCTCTTTCTTCTATTTTAATATAATAGTTTAGAGCTATAAATTTCCCTCTCAGGACTGCCTTCACTGTATCCCAGAAGTTTTAATAACTTGTGCTCTCTTTTTCATTCATCTCAATATATTTACAAATTTCCCTTACAATTTCTTCTTTGACCTAATGTCTGTTTAAGGGTTTGTTGTTTAGCCTCCACACATTTGCAAATGTTCCCTTTTCTCATCTATTATTGATTCCTAGTTTCATTCCATTATGAGATGATGCTTTGTATAATTTCAGTCTTTTTATATTTATTGAGACCTGCCTTGTGACCTAACATGTGGCATATCATGGAGAAAGATCCATGAGCACTTGAGAAGAATGTATAAAACGTTGATTTGGGATGCAACATTCTGTATTTGTCTATTAGGTCTAGCTCATTTATCATATTGCTCAAGTTCTCTGTTTCTTTGTTGATCTTCTGTTTAGTTGTTCCATATAATGATGTGAGTGGTGTGTAGAGGTATCCAACAATTATTATAGAAATGTCTATTTCTCCCTTCAATTTTGCCAGAGTTTGCCTCATGTATTTTGGGGCACCCTGGTTAGGTGCATAGTTATTTATGACTGTTATTTCTTTTATTAATATACAATGGTCTTCTGTATTTCTTATTATTTTTTTGAATTTAAAATCTGTTTTGTCTGATCTTAGTATAGCTACCCCTGCTCTTTTTTTGGTTAGTGTTTGTGTGGAGTATCTTTTCCAAGCTTTTTTATCAGCTGATTTGTATCCCCGGATCTAAGGTGAATCACTTGTAGGCAGCATGTGGATGGCTCATGTTTTTTAATTCATTCTGTCATCCTATTTCTTTTTATTGGGGAGTTTAATCATTGCAAATTTAATGATAGTACTATAAATGCATTATTTACATCCACCATTTTATTCTTTGGTTTCCATATGGCATATCTTATTTTCATTTGATTTTTACTATTTTGGTTATTCTTTGTGCTACTCTTGCCTTTTACACTCTCCTCTAAGCCTCTCTATCCTGTCTTTTTCTTTCAGGTTGTAATGCTTTCTGTCATATTTGTTGCAAAGGTGAGTTCTTTTTAACAAACTCTCTTAGTTTTTCTTTGTTTGTGAATATTTTGAAATCAACTTTGTAATTGAAGGCTAATTTTTCTAGATAAAGAATTATCAGCTGGCAATTTTTCTCTCTCAGTATCCTAACTGGATCATACCACCGTCTTCTACCTCCACTGTTTCTGATGAGAATTGCACATAGGTCTCACTGAGTGTCCCTTGTATGCAATGGTTTGCTTCTCACTTGCTGCTCTCAGAATTTTCTCTTTATCTTTGACATTTGACAAATATCTCCATATCTTGGAGTAGGTCTATTCAGGTCTATTCAGATTTATTATCATTGGAGTATGTTGCACTTCTTGGATATTTAAGTTCATTTCTTTCATGAGAGTAGGAAAATTTTCAGCCATTATATCCTCAAATTCTCTTTCTGTCCCTTTTCCCTTCTTCTTTCTCCTTCTGGAATTCCCATGACACATATATTGTTGCTTTTTGTGTTATCATTCAATTCCCTTAGCCCCTGATCAATTTTTCCATTCTTTTCTCTCTATTTTCTTCTCTTTATTCAATATCAGCTGTTCCATATTCGGTATCACTTATTCTTTCTTCTATCAAGTCTGCTGTTGTATGACTAATGTGTTTTTTTATCTCAACTATCATGTCTTTCATTCTCATTAACTCTGCTATGTTTCTGTTCAGGTTTTCAAATTCTTCTTTTTGCTCACTCAATTTCTTCTTTATGTCCTTTTTCTCTTTAACCATATTGTCTTTCAATTCATTAATTTGATTTTGGAAATTAGTATGAATCTTGTTGATTAGTTGTCACAAATCCTGTGCCTCTTCTGGAGCTTTGAAATATTCTTTTGCTTGGGCCATTTCTTCCATTTTCTAAATATGGCTTGTAATTTTTGGCTGATGTTTTGGCATCTGATTATGGTGGTGAATTTACTTAGATGCTCAATTTCTCTCTCGTTCATAGGCATTTAGTGGCAGGAGGCTGTGTGTTACTTCTGTTCTTTGATTCTTTGTTCAATCTGCTCTGAGTCTTAGGAATTTCCCTGTTGTTTGCTCAAATTTGGACTCGGGTCCCAGTAAAGGGTTGCAGACCCACTTCTAAGGACCATCGGGAAGGAGGCTGTAAAAGCCATAAAAATTCTTTCTTATGTATTATTAATTTCTTTACATGCATTTCCTTGATTGGCCAGCAGATGGTGGTTCTCCTCAGCCTTCTCTGTTCAAAGCCTGGCTAGAGTGTGTTCCCTGCAACACCGACTGTTTCAATGTGCTAGGTGATCCTGCCTGCAGGCTAAAAGCCTCATAATTTAAACTTTTTCAGAGGTTGTTTTCCAACCTTTGCTGGCAGCTCCCTTTTTATTTCCTGGGTAGGAAATAATTCCACTCTTATCTGCATCCTCAACAACCAGTCCTGGTCAGGAGGGAGAGTGATTAATATCTATTTAGTCTTATGCTGGCTCCCAGGGAAAACAATGGAGTGGCCCCACCAGGCCTGGAAGGGCTGGTGGGACACAGCAGACCAAATACATGTGTTCAAAGCTGAGTCAGCATTAAGCTATGCCCCTCTCTCTCCCATTTCCTGGGGAGCTGGATCCTTGCAGCCCCTTTTGTCTGTAGTTGACATTCTAAGGCTTGAGAATTCAAAATTGTCTATAGGATTTGTGAGCACACTGTCAGCTGTAGCTGCAACTTTAACTCACAGTTTTGCTGTCAAGTTTCTTTTCCTTTACTCCTCTCTGCTACTAACCAAGGCCTGTAGTCTACTCTTTTTGTATTATAAAGTTTTATAGGTTTTGACAAAATTTTTAATGGTTTGTATTTCATTGCAATTTTATGCCAAACAACTCCAATGCCTTAAAAGTGCCCTATGTTCCAACCATTTTTCCCTGCCCCTTCTCACAGAATCTCTAGTAACAGCTATATTTATATCAATGCTGCAAGTTCTTTCCTTATTGCAATAATGTATACTTTGGTTCATGCCTGCATTCCTCTGTTATGTTTGTTCCTTCCTCAATCGTCAGGATTTTGGGATTGTGAGGCCCATTCTGCTTCAGATTGAGAGGGGGCTTAGTTCCCATGGGCCAGATGGAAGGAAATGTTTTACTTGCAGCTTTAAATACTCCTTCCTTTTGGGGAAGGTGTTTGTCCATCATTATCATTTTGCTAGTTGTCCTGGGCAAGTCTGATGAACCGGGAAGTAGGTGATAGCCACAACTCTGCTGAGATTTAGGGCTCAACTGGCATATGAAGAGATCAAAGATTTAAGTCTCTGGGACATATATTTAATGGATATAGTGATAATCATAAGTTCAAATAAAGGGTAGAAGAATCATGTGTAAGGAAATTATAAATGAGTCTAACTCTGTTATTTTGGGGAAATAGGCTATTGTATATTTTGAGAAAAGGCTTCCCAACAGGGAGCTGATCTTAAGGTATTGTGTGACTTGCTTATAGCGTCTGGATTTCTCTAGAGCCCTTGAGAACATCATTATTTGAGGCTTTGTTTACTGTTGCAGTTAGTGAGATCTGCCAGAGATTTAAATAAGTGGAACCTCTAGAATGACATCCTGAATCACTCTGAAATCTGTCAGCTGTAAAAATTCTTTGGTATTTAATGTTTCCCCTTTTTGGTCAAGGTCTTTTTCCAAATGCATTGCTGGTTGGCATTTGGTATTGACCCTTTGGTGCCAAGAAGACCCATCCCAAGAATTATGTCCAATGCTGGGGGGAAGGTAGTGCATTTATTTGCTGAGTTTGTCTTAGAGAGAGGCCACATTTGAGTAACAAGGAGGATTTCAGGAGGTAACTCTTAAGCAATAGATATTATTCAGTTAAGTTTCAATTTTACAAGAACAAGATTCTTAAGTACAAGCATTTGTATTGAGGACTTGGTGTATTGGTCTGTTTTCTTTTATTAAGTACTGCTTATGTACTCTAGAGATCCTTTACACTCTATTTGAGAATGTAGCAGGACTCCCCAGGATGGGAATTTAATATTTTTTGGTCCCATTGTTGGTCTTCACCCACTGAGCTAACTCATATGGCCACATGAATATATTCATATTCCATTGAGTTATGCCCCAAGTGCACTCTTCCCCTTACATGTCTCCAACACCAATATCCTACACCAGTGATCCTACCCTGCCATAGCTGCCAAAAGAATACTTCTATAATTGTAGTCTCAACCACAGTCTTCAACCTCCCCAGAGTTCACCTGATCCTTCTTCCAGACTTCCCCCCAGCTCCATAGATAGCCTAACCCACACCCCAACTCTGCTCACACTCACACTCCAGCACTATTGACACCACTCACATCACTGCACCACCATCACTCCTCTCGACTGCTAAACTTCCCCCATCCACCTTATCATAGATTCAGCCCAGATTATCCACTCACCACTCGCTAATTCTTTTCTTTCTCCTGGTAACCTACCTTACAGATTCTGCCTCTGTAATTCTGCTCAATATATTTAATTCACATCAGTAAGATCATACAGTATTTGTTCTTTAGTACCTGTCTTACTTCATTCAACATAAGGTCTACAATATTCATCCATGTTGTCACATATGTCAATAGTTCATTCCTTCTTACAGCTGAGTAATATTCCACTCTCTTGTTAGTTGTGTTAACAGTTTTCTATTTTCTCACAATGGCAGGCAAACTACTTAATTTAGTAGTCATCCCCAACAGCCCAGGCTTTCCATTGTACATTTTCTGTCTTTTCTGAACTTTCTGATGACTCCATGTCTTCTGCCAAGGACTCCAAAATGATATTTAACTTCCCCTCTGAAAAGAAAACAATCTTGGGCTGCGTGATTCGTGTCTTTGGGGGAGTTGATGTCATCCTGCTCATGGCGATTACCTATGACTGCTATGTGGTCATCTGCAGGCACCTGCACTACATGATCAAAATGAACACTTCAATTTTTGTGCAACAAATGTACCACACTAATGTAGTATGATATTGATGGGGAAAATGTGAGGGGGGAGGGGTGGGGTATATGGGAATCCCCTATAATTTTGACTTAACTTTTCTTTAATCTAAAATTTATTTAAATTTTAAGTTAATTTTATGAGGAAAAAATATCCTTGAGAAAAAACAAGGAAAAGCAGCTCTCCTGCTATGGAAAGAATGACAGAGGACTTTCTCCTCTTGTGGCTACCATGTTTCTGTCATCTTCTTATTCTTTGTGCTTGATTATTTGTATATCTTCTATCTATAATAACCTTCCCCACTGATAAAGCTGTGGTCTCATTTTACTATAGTAACACCCTTTTTAATCATTTTAATCAATACAGTCAGAAATGTAGAGATCAAATATGAACTGACATGAAAAATTTCCTCATTTATCAAAAAGTGATCATAGATAACATTAACATGATTAGATATGAAGAAAATCTATTCATAAAATTAAAAGTGTAGTTAATGAAAAAGATAAAGGTCTTAGGCAGAATATGTAAATATTTCTACTTTATCTCCTTCCTATCTAGAATCTTAAATATTTCCTCTTTCATGCAATATGAATGTTTGATTAAATGATGACTAAAGTCTCTTCCATTTTTAAAATTCTTTCATTTTTAAACTATTGTTCAAAGGGAAATTGCAAATTGAAATAAAATTATTATAATGTTTGTGACTAACCCATGGCTCTTCATATTTGGTGGAACAAAGCTCCAGGTAAATATTATATAACTAGTATGCCAAAAATTTATAAATACAAATTTAAACTGAAGTCATAATAGGTAAGTATTTTGCTAAAAATTCATAGTTTTAATCCCAATTGCTGAGGTCAGAGTAGTCTATTATGAGTATCACAAACGTATGGGATTGAATAAATGAGAGAAAGCCATTAAGGTAGGACTCAATCCCAAATTAATGCTGCTGTATTTTAGAACTAGAGTGAGCACCATTTCATTTTAATCTGGCTGGGACCTAGAATAACTTATTTTTCCTAGCTAAAGCCAACAATGGATATTAAGTTCTTCCAGGTACAGCCATAGAGCAATCATATTCATAATTCCCAGCTAGAAGATAGCTGCACAGCACTTTTTCTGTGAAAAAGAGCATACAAACCACAGCAACCTACAAAATTTTTTTAATTTCATCAATTTGTGTCAGTTACGGACAAAATCAGGATGTACAGAAGAGAGTTGTTGATATCTACATGAACAAGACAGAATGTCTGCACTTCAAAATTTGCAAAGAAAAAAAATACAAAGCAGTTGCAGAACAATGAAATTGGAGGCTATTTGAGATGTAAACACTTACATGCAATTCTAAGTAAAATAATCTAAATAAAAGAAGAGGATCCAGATTAGGGCCAGGGTTGAAATCTGCTGATCTCAATGACTTCACTTCCATATTAGTGAGAAGTGAATTAGTACAAATTACTCCATAGCAATGACTAAATATTATTTTAAATATTTTATATTTAATATTCAACAATTGAATTGTCCTGATTCTAAATAGTGTAGAATGGATAAGTAACAATCCCTGCAAAACCAATTCTAATTAGAGCTCTTCTCTGCTTCAGTGTAAACACATGGCACCAACTGAAATATTTAATTTATAAAATTATAATTCAGCTTTTTTCCCCTTGACAAAAGAAGTAAGGTAATGCTTAAGAAAACTTTACAAACATCCCCTAGGGAGTATCAACAATTATGAACTCTAACATGAGCTGTCTTCAATGTCATTGAGAAAATTTTCTGGCTGTTCTAGGCAATTTCCTTTTCTACCCATTCTTCTTAGCATAAGTTACAATTTTGTACCAATTTCCTGTAACCCTTAACCCACAAATTGTCCTCTCATCTTAGAAGAAGATGATGCCTCCTACTTGTCAGGAAAATAGGGACTGTCACAGAATCACAATTTCAATTATGTGCCTCCTCATCCATAATAACATCTAAAAACCATTTTTGTCTTTTTGACTTCCTGCCCATGAGAAAAATATGTGCAGAGGTGGTGAAAGCATATCATGGTGTTTTTAACTAGCAGAGCTATTATATGAGTATGACAGTGGTTGTAAGAGAGAGTCTAAAGTCATGTATATTACTATAAGGAAAGCTAAAAACTTTAACATGGGACTGTATAAGATAGGAAAACCTCATATAAAACACAAATATGGGTGATGCTGCATATATGAAACTGTTTTTACAAAATATAAATACAAATATGCTAGAGAGAAGGAAAAATATCAGTTATGTATGGCAGGGGAAGCATAGAGAGATTGAGAGGTGATGAGGTTTGTTTGTTTCTTTTTTGTTTACTATTATTATTGGAATAATGAATATGCTCTAAGAATGATTGAAGTGATGAAATCACAAATATGTGATTACACTGAATACCATTGTTTGTACACTCTGGATGGATTTACTCTTTATAAATATGTATCAATAAAATATACTAAAAAATGATATGTAATAATTTGATCAACCTATATCTACTTCCTCACTCCAGGAAATTTTACTTCTAACTTCCATGACCATAGCACCCTAATATGTTTATGGGTCCTGTTAAGGTTTAATGAGGCATTTCACTCCAGAATAAAATCAAAGGAGGGGATTACAAAATTCAGTTCCCATCTTGTTTGTATGACAGAGAGTTAGAGTTACAGAATTAGAGTTGTTAGAGTAGAGTTAGAGTTGTTAGAGTTGTTGTGCCATTGCAAGAAATCCTCACTAGTGTTACTCTCATATTGTCTCTATAATATGAGAAGTTTAGATTCAAAACTTCAACCCAGCAATCAGTTTAAGAATAGCCATGTGTTCCATAAATGAACAAGTGGTTTCCTGGATCTTCAAGGACACTCACTTTCTGCTCAAAGAAGTCTTCTATTGGTGGATCTTTCTGTGTGTGGGAGTTTGATATTATTTATGAATTCCAAAAAGAAATATTGATTATGTTTTTAACTGGTCTGTTTCTTCTGGACATGATAACATTTTGATTGGATTAGATTCAGCTGAAATGTCTGATTTAGCTATGTTAAGATTAAGGCTTTGATTCAAACATGTCATTAAAGTGCAACTCAGGATTGAGTCCCAACCCTCTTGCCAGGCTGATAAAACAGACTGTCACATGGAAGTAGACACACAGAGAAGAAGAACAAAGAGGAAGTGAGACAACTCATTAGACACAACAGAGGCCCTGGGAAGAAAGAAGGAGCCTAATAATCTATAGCTGACCTTGTAAAGAGAACAGAGCAGCTGAGCCTGGAAAGAAACAAGCTCTGGGGAAAGAAATGAGCCTTATATAAGCCTAGACCTGAGATGAGAAGAAGCTGGGACAATGGAGCCTTAAAAGGAAGAAGGAAGGCTGAACCATCACAGACGTTATCCACCATCTTGTTTCAACACGTGAAAAATGACTTTGGGTAAGAACTTACCTCATATGGTACCTTGAGTTGGACTCTTTAGGGCCTTTTCAATATAAACATCGACCCAAAATAAATACCCTGAGAAGATGCACAGAGGATCTTGCAGGCTGTGAAGAGAGATGAGCCCTGGGGAGAGAGAAAAGCTTTATGCCAGCCTACAGCTGAGATTGGAAGAAGCTGGGACCATGGAGCCTTAAGAGGAAAGAGGAAGGCTGAACACTCACAGACATCACCCACCCTCTTACTTCAAATTGTGGCAACATATTTTGACAAGGAAGTAACCTTGAGTTGGACCCTTTAGAGCCTTAAGACTGTAAGCTTCTACCCCAAATAAATACCCTTTATAAAAGCCAACAGCATTCTAGTACTTTGTTTCAGCACAACTTTGGCTGACTAATACACGGTGGGTGGAAAGGGTACACAATCTTATACCTCATTATCTCTTTTATTCCAGGACCAACCTGAACCCAAAGTGCCAAGTGAATTACACCAAGTCAAATGATTTACAACAAGATCACAACCAAGTCCACATTAGAGACTAAGGGAGAGGAAATGGAAGTGGAGCCCTTCTCCTACAGAGTTTATCATCTTCATCAACTAGGTGCATTTTACAAGAATGCCTAGCTGAGTGTAGTTTTTATCAATGACTTCTTCATATAAACAGGCCTTAGCTCTATGTCTGTGTGAAGTTCCAACTGTGTTGCAAAAGAAAGGCTGCTACACTCTTTCAAATCTTTTATGATATACTGACTCTTAGCCATTCATGCAAAAAGAAATGCTCCTAATTCTAACCTTTGAGGAATAGACAGTTCAGAGTGTCATCTCTAATTCCTTCTTGTGTTTAAGCAATATCCTTTTAAATATTAATTGTTAATAAGGTCATACTCTGGGGATTACTGAGCCTGCAACACCACATAAACACAAAGAGCCACTGATTATAAATACTCTCTTGTTCTAAATTGCCATCCTATTTGTATCCAGACTCTCAGTGACCAAAGGAGCTATCTCCAGTATTAGCACTGAATTTCTTTATAGTAAAGACTTAAAAGAGCTGACTTCAGATATCTGTTACATCAGGGCAATGTTTATTTTATGGTACTTGCAATCCCTACATATTCTGCTTTAACATAGTTTGCTATTTTCAAAAATTTAAATCATATTATGGAAAATATCAAGAGCTTTTCACAATATAATTTATCTTGTCACCAATAATGCAAGACTGAAAAATGTCCAGCAGAGAGGCTTGGGAAGAGATTTTTTTCAATGTTTATGTTTCTCCCAATCAAGTTTTTTTAAAACCTTAATGTTTTGGAGGTTCTGGACCAAGAAATTCTTATCTGAGCTGGGATGCTTTTGACTCTCATTCACATGTTGGTATAAATCTATAGAATAAAGATAAACACACCACACATGCTAAGATTTACTTAAGAAATCTCCCTTAGGCATAATTTTCAAGTAAGTAATTGAGGTAAAGAAACACTATACTTAAGCTAAAAATAACTGAACTTGCAAAGCATTACTTAGTGGTGGGTCAGTGATTACTAACGCCATAGAACATGTTCTACAAATATGGATTGAAGTTATTATTTCTTTCTCAAATGCATTCAGAGGGGAAGGTACAACGAATGCCTTCTTCATTAGTATTTTTCTCTCCAGGTGATACTAGGGTTCAACATACAGGAAAAATATTTAAATATGTATTTCTACTGTCACCATATTTTATGAATGGCATACCCAGTCTATTTTGAAAAGCATTCTCTTGAAATATTTTGGACACAGACCTCAAATAAGAAAATAAAACTTCCTTTATTAAACTATCTTGCTGATTATAAAGGTACTATATTCTTTTCTTTTTTTTTTTGAATATAAAGACATATTAACATTTATTTGCAAAGAAAAAGAAACATATAAGAGAATAATAATATTGAGGTTCATTACCAAAAACGTTTGCTACTAAAATTCAACAGTACACTTTTTTTTTCTAATTTCATTAGACTACTAAAATAGTGAAAAATGAAATTTCCCTTTTGAAACAAATGTCTTTACACCAAATTTAAATATATTGCATAATTTCTCTAAAATATACAAAAGTAAACTTCATTCCTTACTCAGAAGTCTCACTGTTTTGTGGATTCTTGTTGAGGGGGCAATATTTTAGAAAACTTCTGGAAAGATGATCAATCATGCTGAAGGCTTGTAAAACTACCAACATTCTTTCAGGTTGGGAACATCAGTGTTGTTCTGTATAAGTAGAAATAGTTATGCTGCCAATACATATTTAATAGAAAGCTCTTTTTCCTGCATTTAGTGTGCATATACTTTACTATCAAGGAATAAAAATAATATAGAACACAAATCTCTTTGATTCAGAATTATTTAATATCATAAAGACTATAAAATCCTGCAAGTCTCAAATATTAGACATTCAAATGAATGATATATTCAGATTCATTACTGATTTGATTTTTTAATGTGTAACTTTGGTTATATACTGATTTGAAATTCAACTATTTTTTAATTTAATATTTAAAGGTCTTAGGACATCTTCTTAGAGAAATAAAAAGAAAATACTTGTAAAAAATCTATATTCTTTTCACAGAAAAATCAGATGACAAAATTTATAGAAGACAACAGCAATCCTCTTTAATCCCATAATTCAGATAAGCACTATTAGACTTTAGTGAACATCCCTCAGTTATGTCTATGTATATTTGTCTTTTGTAGACTTAAGCTCATAATATATGTATCATTATATATGCCTTTTTCACTCAGTATTATATCGAAAACATTTTTCCATGCCATTAATCTTCTTACAAATCACTTTAATGTCCACCTGCTATTATATAACCATACATTATAATGCATTTAACTGCGCCCCCCTATGTAGACATTTGGGCTGTCTTCATTTTTCCCTGTTATTTAAAAAAAATATGAATGACAACCTGTATGCATAGTTTTGGCCATATTATTTTTTGTCTAGTGTAGACTCTAAGAATCAGGATTACTGAAAATTTTATTCCAACACACACCCACCAATACTTTATTAAAATAGTTAAGTTTTCTTGAATTATCTTTGTGTTCTTAGTAAAGCCCTAGGAAGTCACTTGTCATTTTGGGGGTGTTAGCAGAAAAGAAGGAAACTCCATGTGGGTCCCTCTGGATTCTTGCCCTAAGCAAATGAATTGGATTCCACACCAGAATGGTCATGAGAGAAAGCAGGTTTATTAATGCTGCTGGAAGGACAGAAGACTGGGTGTCTCAAATCTGCCTTTCTATTAAAGGTTTTTCTCACAGCTTTTATACCAGTTGAAATAAAGAAAGTTAATAATTATGGTGAAATTTCTAAGATGGATATGCAAAAAATAGTTTTTGCTTTTTCTCAGTTAATCTTAAAATAATGCATGCTAACTTGGGCTGAAAAAGATGTGGGGGATTGTATTAGTCAGCCAAAGGGGTGCTGATGCAAAGTACCAAAAATCTGTTGGCTTTCATAAAGGGTATTTATTTGGGGTAGAAGCTTACAGTTACTGGGTCATAATGCGTAAGTTACTTTCCTCACCAAAGTCTGTTGCTATGTGTTGGAGCAAGATAGCTGCTGAAGTTGGCAAGGGTCCAGGCTTCCTCTACCTCTTAGGCTCTGTGGTCCCAACGTCTTCCAATATCAGCTGTAGGCTGGGATAATTCTCCTCTCTCTCTAGCCAATAAAATATATTTGAACACAAATATTCTGAATGCAATATCATTATCTTGAGCTCTAGCATACTTGTTCCTTAAATATTTTAAAACAGATTTTGTTATATCTGATTTATAAACATGAGTTTTTATCCAAGATCACTTTTGACTCCAAAGCCTCCTCATAACATTTTTCACCTCTGCATTTCTGAGGGTATAGAATACAGGGTTTAACATGGGTGTTACTATAGTAAAAAATATATATATATAATAACTGCTTTATCCATGGGGAAGGTGGTCCAAAGCCAAAGATATACTAAAAGACAGGGTATAAAAAATAAGACAATCACAGTAATATGTGAGGCACACGTGAAAAGAGCCTTTTGCCATGCTTCAGAATTGTGATTCTTTAGGGTGCAAAGGATGAGGATATAAGTGGTAATAAGAATTGAAAAACTGAGCATACACAGGAATCCACTGTTGTCTATAGCAAGAGGTCCAGAGATTTGAGTGTCAGGGCAGGAGCCCTTCAGCAGAAGGTAAAGATCACACGTGAAATGGTCAATGACATTAGGGCAACAGAAAGGTAAACACACAATGAAAAGATTTTTAATCAGGGCATGAAAAATTCCCCAGCCCAGGCCACGACTACTAAGAGGCTGCACACCTATCAGTTCATTGTGATCATGAAGTGCAGGTTCCTGAAGATGGCCACATTGCAGTCATAGGCCATTGCTGTGAGCAGCAGGATCTCAAATCCCTAAGGAAATACATCGCGAAGACCTGAGTAATGTACACACCAAAGGAGATAGTTTTCTTCTCAGCAAGTAAGTCAAAGATCATTTTTGGGGATGTGGTAGAAAAGAAGGAGCAATCTTGAAAGGACAAGAAAAAAAGAAAGTAATACACAGGGAATTCCATGGCTGGGCTGGTGGCAATGTTGACTACAATGAGAAGGTTGCCTGCCAGGGCGATTAAATATACGATTGTAAACACAATGAAAAAAATGTCTGAAAATTCTGATTCTGCATCAGGTTCAGCAGGATGAATTCTGTCACATTGTACACTTGCTCTATGATCAAATGGTTTTGCATATGGATAATTGGTTTATCTGCAAAAAGCCATGATGGTACAATAATTTTGATTAAGAAAATAATATATCTTTCATATAATTTGTTTCTTGTAAGATTTATGGAACCCCAAAGCTGACATAGACTAGACTTAAAAAAATTTGGCTCAATTTTTAATCAGATCCAGAGTGAATTCATAGTCCTCTTCTACACACACACACACACACATACACACACACATGCAAAACAGTTTTATGACTTTTCATTTCAGGCACATTTCCAGCAAACGTATATGGCTGGATCTCTCCCAATCACTGTCATAGTATTTTCTTACCTAAAAATCAGTAATTAAAAAAATCAGTAACTAACTATAAGCAGAGGCTTGAATTCATGAGTTTGTACCTCCCTGTGTTTCTTTTCTCATCATTCAGGCTAATGAGAATAAGCTACAGATAATTGTTAGGTTTAACATGTTTCTGTGTGACTAGCAAACATCAGGTAAGTTCTGTTTGAAAATAATGATCATGTATACACATTTCCAACTTAACTGAACTGGGTGAATACTTGAGGCTGCAGAAACATACACTATCATAGTTACATTTATGAGCTCATGCTTCATTGAAACAGAATTTATAGCAATATCATGGATTACTTATCAAACACCTCTGTAAGAATGATAGCCTAAAAGAAAAAAAAAAAAACAACAGCTCGATGCCATGATATATTTCTCAAATTTATTAGTAACAAAAATGTACTGTTTAGAGATCTCCTTTCATAATCAATGTCAGGGGTCCTTTGCAATTCAACACTCCATTTAAGAAAGATTATGAAACATCCTCTGAAGCTGTTCACCTGTTCAGAAAACAGATATTTTAATATGCAGACATAAAAGCACTATAAGTAATTGGTCAAAGCATGTTCTCTAGAATAGACAGACTATATTTATATTTTGTTTTTACTGATAAGTAGCCAAGT